>JBCNJP010000016.1:6898267-6968323 GCA_039602395.1 Deinandra increscens subsp. villosa
TCTAGTCACTTTTCTATATACTACATACCTGATCTTTGGATCCTAATGACCGTTACATCTTGGAGTGAAATATTGAAAAAGAGTAAGTGTCCATACAGTAATGTCCATATTTTCCTCTTGAGAATAGTTCTAACTTACAACATTTTGTTTTGGTCTTTTGCTCCCAACAATTCCACAGATTCTTGAGTTCATACCATAATGTGCAAAATTTTTTAGGAGAAAAGCATATGTAGAGCACCCAACTGGCAAAAGAACACAATGCATGAAGAAAAAGGTAACAATTCAACTCGTCATAATTTCTTAATTTTCAATCTTAGATGTTTTATATCCGATTATGGTCATCTGGATATTGAGACTATATTATTCTCACGTCCACAAGTAAGATTGAAAAATTTAAACAAATATTTTTTTACCTTTAATCGTGACTAAATCTGTTTCAAGAGCTGCTGAAAGTAGACAGTAAAAATGAATAATCAGGAATGGAAACTGCAAAACAGCAAAACTAAAATTAAAATTACACATACAAATAATCATCATAAAACTTGGAACAGTCCCCTACTACCAAATTGCCTAAACATTTATCTTGATTTTCCAATTTTGACACTTTTTTTTTGAACGGCTAAACTATTACAAACTTTTATTTCTAACCCCATAAATCACCAAATAACTGTCAATGCCTGGGTTTGAACCCAGGACCTCCAGGTAGGCAAAGCCTTACCACCTCCCCCTTGACCACTAGGACAAGAGCTCATTGGCCCAATTTTGACACTAAATTATCTAGACTGATTATAACAACTTCAAGAAGCAATAAATTTCATTTATGACAAATTAGGTCGAATTGAGGAGATTAAATACCCAGGTTAATGAGATAGCAAAAAATAAAATAAACCAAAAGGATCTGCAAATTGCGAAAAAACGGGTTTTTGAAACGGTTTTCTTTATATATTTTTTTATTTATATTTTTTTATATATTTTGTAACTATTTTAAATACAAAAACTTAGACTTAAACTTAATTGTGGATAGCAATGAAGGATTAATTTAAATACGCTCATTAAAAATTACAAATTACATGTTGATTAAAACACCACAAATTGCTAACTTAGTAGACGATTTTTCATTAACTCGTTTATATTCGACAATAAATTTTTAAACAACATTCTCATCGTTATTAGTATCTTTCAAAACGTTTATCCGTCTTTTGTACATTCTGTGAAACCTTACAACAACTGTTTCTATTCTTATAATGAAAGTGTAACAAACAAAAGGCAAGTCCTACTCCTCCTTTTCGGTCCAAGTCATGTATTTATAATAATAATAAACATAATAAAATACACTTTTTCTATTAATAATAAACAACATTAAGTATGTTTTTTTGTTAGTAAGGTTATGCGTAATACCCCGTTGTGGGGGCGTGATGGGCATGAAAACACCTCAAAACGCCCGATACACCACCCCAAGGGATGTTTTGGAGGCTTTGGCTTAGTTCTTCTCACGGTTGTTGGGCTTTTTTTTTATTATTTTATTTTAAGAATAGTGACCGTAAAAGACCAATCTTATATCTTTATAGTATCTCACGCTCAAAGAGGCTATTAAAGATTCTTATGTCCATGAAGACAAGATTTTCGCCAACAGTTTATGTCCATAATTTTAGAGTATAACCTAATTAATTACAGTCATTAAAAAAGTATGTTCAATTGCTATGAGGTGTATTATGTATTATGTACAAGTGGGTCGACCCGCGCGTTGCCGCGGAGCCGAACCGTTTTAAAAATCTGGTTACCAAAACCATAAGATAGGGGTCGTGCCAAGTTCAAAGATATCACGTCATCAAGTGTGATGACCATATTATGCATCCAGAATGCTTTTTTGTACCATTTTATAAACCAAAGAAAAATCTATATAATTTCCAAGAGCAAGCACATTGCTTTTGCTTATCAGTGTTAAAAACTGCTCATTCTAGAGGATAAAATAGTTTTATAAAAACTATTACATGACAACAAAGCTTTATTGTTAAAATAGTTTTCTAAAAAGTTTTAGTAAAGCAACTTCACCGCGGAGTTGACCCATTTGAGAAGAAATTTAAGCATAAAAACATGAAATGGTCAAATCTAGATGCATAAGTGTAACACAACTAATTTTTTTATAAAGCATCAAATAACTTCCAGAGTAAATGTCAGTTATAGGGGTTTTACTTACATAGGTGTGGATCAGCAAATAATTCATCATTTCTTTTGAGTTGTAGGGCTTCCATTTTTTCAATACCTTGATTTTAATGGGTGCAGCCTGACTGTTGTTTCTTATTTGAGAAATTTTTCCTTCATCGGCTATTGGATGCCTGCATAAGGAAATAAATGAAATAAAAAAGGGTTGAGTTCTATGCACATTTATAGGATACAGCTAATGTACATATAAAATTATTATAAATGACTCCCTTGTACTTATATTCAATGTAAGTGTAGCCATTTGATGCTCTACAATTTGATAGTGTAATGCTCTACAGACATGAATTAAAGCCAAAGAAACCTATTCATTAACTATCCCAACAGCAGATTACCAATGCAAAAAAAATTATAAAACTCAATATACTTTTTTTACAAAACACCATAGGTAATAATATAAATGAAAGAACCAGAAAAGGGAGCTAAATATAAAGAAACATGTGAAAACTAATAGTCATTTTCAAAAAAGATGTTTCAAACATATTCTCTAACACCAAAATCTGCTCTTTTTTAATGAAAGGCCGTCTTGTTTAAGTGAAAACTATAACAGAACCAGACCATAAACAGTACAACATACCATATACAGGAAGCAACCGTCTTTTTTAATCTGCAAACTATAACAGAACCAAACCATATTATTTGGAACATGATAAAGTTGAGCAAGTTTTCTTGGTTCTGTTATAGATCTTGGCAGTCTGTTTTCTGTTATAGTTTTCCATATCCTCCAAAATTGTTTGAAACGTCATGAAGTGGAGCTATTTGTACTAACCTTCAGTGAATTCTAAATACAGAGGCAGAAGTACACACACCTCTACTATTGCTCCTTCTAACCCACAGACTGCAACAGTATTTGCTACCTCTTGTACCAACTCCAATGCAACATCCACACAACCATAGGACCATCGTCATACCTACACTTTAAACAACTCATCTTTTTATTTTCTTTAAAAGTCTTGGACTCTACACAAAACGTAGTGAGAAAATATGACTAATAAAAAAAACCAAAATCAAGTAACTTATGCCAAAAAATATGCTTTGAAATATTGTATGATCCGTGAACATAACAGATTTTATAGATGAAGCAGCGTGGTCTGTCTATAAACAGTGCAAGGTTATGATTTGATAACTAAAGAAATACCATTCACATTCATCATTTGAAATGATGTACATTTCCATTGGCTTATGCATGTGTTTTCTCTGGTTCAACTTTATTAAAAGCTCGTAATACCTTAAAGAAAACAAACACGACCAAGTTATAAGCAGCAAGATGAACAGGTTTTGAAACCGGTCACGTATTAAAACATGTATTCTTTTGAAGCATGTCAGATTTTAAAACGTGCGGGATTTTTTTTTTAAAAAAGGACCAGGTATAAGAATGGGTCTGGTTTTCAAATGGTTCAACTATTAAAACGGGCCAAGCCTTGAAATGGGTCAGTTTTTTTAAAAGGGTCAGCTGTTAAAACAGGTCAGAAATGGTTAAACTTTGCCTCCAGCAAACAAATTAGTGTAGATTTAACTTCTTTTTAAACTGTTAAGAATTGAAGATAAAACTGTTGCATTATAACAACCAATTGAACAAAATCATAAACAAAACAAAAATACCTTGTTCCGTAGCTTTGATTAGGTGTACTACAATTGCACAAACCGACCACCCTAAAACAAAATCATGAAAAAATATATTAGAATAACAGTCCTTAAAATCTATATCTAACCAATTGAAGAGTCGAACAACAATCTTAAAACTTCAATAAGGATGTATGTTTAGTTCACATTGATGACTCAAAACAAATCTATCAGGAAAAAAAAAGTCCTCAATATCTATATCCAACCAATTTAACTTCAAACTTTTACTTAAGAATGTACTCTAACATATAAAAAGAACAATATTGAAATCACCAAAACTACCCAGCATAAAAGATAGGCATTTCAACAGCTCATTACAAAATACAATAGGTAAATCACTAACTAAAAATCATTAAAAAAAAATCAATAGATACAGAGCTGGAAACAAAGGCTTTACATGCAAAACAATTCAAGAAATCATGAACAGGAGTGCAGAGAACAAACATTAATGTTAAATGGCAAAAAAAAAAAAAGAATTGATGAATCAAACGATTAATGTTTAGGCACAAAAATAATGATATATGCCAAATCAAATGCACCTCAGTTTCTGCTGATTGAAAAATTAACGTATTCAAATAGAGGTGTAAAAGAATTGTAGAAATCAATCTTCTTATAATACCAAGCAGCCTAACGTGGACATAAAACATAGATTTTCATTTCCAACCTAACGAAGCAATATTTTCAAAAATACCCATTCAAGGTAACCAATCGCTTAAAGGGCACGACAATACTTGATACGAAAGGTGGACACTAATCTCACAGGAAGGAATGAGATTTAACATACCATATCAGATGTTCATTGAATCTTTATCATTTGATATATAGTAAATACATCATCAGTTACACATGGGCAAAACTTAAGGTAGAACATTGGCCTCTTCATTCTCTGCTAAAAGTATTAACAAACAATATCAAAACCAAATCACATTATCAAAATATTAATTCTACCAACCAAAAAATTTGCCAAATCTACATGTTGCTTGTCTTCTTCGGTCTAAACACGTCTTTCATTACTAAATTGGTCATCCATGTGCGTGATTTCATGATTTTATCAAGTCTAAAAACTACCGGTGGCTTAAATCTGGAGAGTCTGTACAAAAGAATTGATGATCCAGTATGTATATGAGCTTAAAAAAATCTATGCATGATACATAAGAAGTAAGAAGGCTAACAAATGTCCTTTCCAAACAACCAAGCCCAACATTATAGTGCAATTTCTCAACTGAAAAAAGCGTTACCAGAAGGACAAAGAAACGCCTAGAAAACACATTGTGTCACCCGATCTATAAAAGCATGAGGCATAAATCACGAATTACCTGAAAAAACACATCGAATATCAGTTACAAAACCTAGCCAGAATCGAGGACGTAAAGATTTGGAGGCATTATCTCAACGAATGAAATCGACAACGTAACTCACCGTAGAAACGACGATAAACCTGGTCTCTCTACGTGGCTCTGCAAATCGATTAGGATAGCAGGAAAAGAGAAACTGTGGCGTTGTTCGAAAACGAAGGAATTATGCGTGAAGAAAAAGCTTACCGATCAGAAGGCCGGAAGAAGTAACCGATCCCGAATCAGCAAGCACGGAGGCACAGTAGGCTTCCTCCTCTAAACGAAGTTGAAGGGCTGGCTATCCATTGCTTGTACGGTTGATATCTTGTTCTGCTATCAAATTCCCAACCCATCAAACTGACCTTAAAATTAGATAAGAAGAAATCGAAGAAGAAGGGAACGGGTGATTACCAGAACAGTTGAAATCTATGAGAAGAAAGATCAGATTACTGATAAGAAGAAACCCATGCCTCTGCAAACCATTGTGTCATCGAGAGATTGCTGGTTTGAATGGGGGATGGGACTGGAGAGAGGTATGGTAGTGTCCTTCTTGCGTGTTCAAATCCCTCGTATCCCTGTTTTTCAGCTGTTGATATCAATTAAATTTTTTACCAAAAACCCTCAAAGTTAAACAAAACTACAATTATGCCATCGTGACCACTGTTGATGAACAGTTACTCCGCATTAGTTGATTGTACTATAAGCTTGGGGAAGTTGTACCATGTGTTGTTATTTGTATATATAGGTTAATTATGTACTATGTGTATTGATCATGTTTTAGAACTATTGATAGAGAACAAAATGAATCAAATGAATATCTTGAATTCATTACCTATCTAACTATTGCACTTTAAAAGTTTCTATCCTTGGAATTAATCTAAGGTTTTTTTTTTTTTTTTTTTTTTTTGGAACAGCATCGATCAGGCGACCTTGGTCTCACATGTAAACCTACCCTTACGGGGCTATGTCCAAGGTCGATTACTCGAACCTCCGTGAGAACTAAGACACCCTCTCCCGAAGCTTTCTCCTGGCAGAAACCCCCACCTAAGACCACCTGGGGTAAAACTGCCACCCCTTGGATTCAAACCCGGGTCGCATAGCGGCCAAAGCCCAAAGAGCCAAGGGGGTAACCAACTAACCACTAACCACTAGG
Organism: Deinandra increscens subsp. villosa; assembly: GCA_039602395.1. Classification (NCBI taxonomy): domain Eukaryota; kingdom Viridiplantae; phylum Streptophyta; class Magnoliopsida; order Asterales; family Asteraceae; genus Deinandra; species Deinandra increscens. Next base: position 6,904,598 of record JBCNJP010000016.1, read on the forward strand.
CCTTGAGTGCTCTTTTCCTTATTGCATCCTCCTTTAGCAATGAAACCACCTTCAATGGAGGGTCATCAAACACTACAAACTCTTCATCTTGCCTTCCTCCAAACCTCGCCATCAAATCAGCACACCGGTTTTCGTCTCTTTTCACATGAACCATATAACACTCGAGATCCGCCATATCGTTCCTGCAAGCCTTGATCATCCAACTTAGCGGATCCGACTCATCCACACCATGCACCGTGATCAACAACAAAGCCGCTTGACAGTCGGTTTCGATAACAACTTTGTTCCACTCCATGACCTTTATGAGACGCAAACCCATCATTATCCCCCAAATTTCGGCCGCTATACTCGTGTTAAATCCGATGTTTCCTGCGTATCCGCATACCCAATCACCGCGGTCATTCCGTATAATCCCTCCATAGCTTGATTGTCCCGGGTTTCCTAACGAACTCCCGTCGGTGTTTAGTTTCAACCATCCAGAAGAAGCAGACATTATTGAGTCCTGTTAGAATATGAATACAAAATAATAAGTAAATTATAAGTAATAATGTGGTTCCTTTTTTTTAGAACGTTCAACTAAAGGTAGAACAAAAAAACCGGTTGCCCGATCGGTTAGCGTGGAAACCGGTTAGGGTTTTAAACTGGCCCACTGGTTATACATCGGTTCCCCCTCATGTCTACAAACCGGTTGTTCATTAACCAGTTGCAAAAAAAAAAAAAAAGACCCGGTTAACTAGTTTCTAACCGGAACAGACGGTTACTAACTAATTACATGTTTTCTCCTTTCAAACCGGTTACCACCCTAACCGGTTTTGACTGGTCAATAATCCTAACCAAAACGGTTAGAAAAAAAACCGGTTTGTACACTTTTACGTTCAACCAAAGACTATTTACATAACTTTTCATTCGTGAGTTTTTCCCTAGTCACTATACTACACTTGCTTCATTTATAAAAACTGAATCCGAAGGTATAACAGATTTAATTTAAAACGTAAAAAGCAGGCTTCTGGGTTTTTAATATTGATAATATTTGGTGGAGATTCATATATTTTCTTACACATTAGTCTTCAGATGATGAGTTTTACAGAAACGAAATTCGAAAAGAGAAGTATGGATCGATTTTTTGGTACCTTGGTAAACGAGAAGAAGTAGGGCGAAACTTGCGTTTGGGTGTTGTTGATTGAAATTGAGAAATGTAAATGAAGAGAAACACACTAGCTATTTAAATACACGAAACTTGGCCACCAAGTTTCTGAAATATAACTCAAAAACTATTAAAATAAAGTAAATGAAAATAAAGTAAATGAAAATAAATTAATAGGTAAAGTTAGTTTAATTAAATGATCACTGGGATCGCTATCTTTATCCGAGATCTCGTCCAACGACCTTTTAAGATCAATCGAATTTACCTAAATCATTCTTGTAATTATTCAAGAATGATATGAATAAATGGAACATCAGATAATTGATATGAATAAAAAAAATGTTTTAAACGGTAAATTTGAATCACTGACGGGGATATTATACCACCCACCCGATCATCTCCACCACTGTTGAGATGAAAAAATGAGCAAAATTTATGGACTTTAATCTATTTTGCCAGATTACTAGACTTCTGCTATCTATAAAAGCAATTTAACATCAGTGAAACCCCTACAATTGAAGTATGCTGATTTCCATGAGTGTTTAACATCAAAATTCCGCAATTTCCTAATCTACTAATCTAATTTATATGTATCCATACCAAATTCTGCAAACTAAAAGCATTATCATTCAAATTTCAAACAACAATTCAGATCACGAAATCTATGCATTTTGACTGGAAATTAAGAATCACACACAAATTGCACCTGTCCAGCTGAAATTCTCAACAATGCCCTTCAAACCTGGAATCAGCAGCCTCAAATCACGAAATCTAAGCCTTTGATGCGGCGGTCTCTACTTTCTAACCCTAATCGGCGCCAATGCAACTCCTTCACCTCTATCGTTCTTCTTACAGGCCCCCATTGCCATCGTGCATAACCAGAAACCCTAAATCAAAGAGAGACGAGGGATGAGGAGTAAGCACCTTCGCCTATATCGTTCTTCTTACCGGCCACCATCACCATCGTGCATAACCGGAAAACCTAAATCAAAGGGAGATGAGGGATGAGGAGTAAGCACCTTCGCCTCTATCGTTCTTCTTACCGGCCAATAATAATGAAAAAGACGGAAATGTAGAAGGAAAAAAATTATAATAGCGGGAATGAAAATTTGGGGATGGAATTAGGGCTAACCAAATTTAAAGAAGATGAAGTGAGTGGAAAATGATGATGGTGAGTGGGAATGAAAAGCTGAAAGGAGTATGGGGAAAATTATATTCGGGGCGAAATGAAAATTTGGGGAAAAATGATAGTGGGAAAAAAACATAGAAGGACAGTTTCGAGATGACGCACATTTTTTTAAGTGTACTCTGTGTTTTTTTATTTATGACAGAAATTTTATGACGGACAATAATGCGCGTCATCTAGCGTTAGGATTTTTTAATTATTGACAGTCTTTTAATGGCACGCATTTTTGCACATTATTAAACAACCGTGTGTCATCATTCGCACATCAAGAAAGACCATATTTCTAGTAGTGCATGCCAATGACTGTATTTTTAGTGTGTGTTTTCTACAGACAATTTCTTTTACTTAGAATATAGTACAATATTATTTTACTCGACTAGACGGCTCACCCTAAAATCTAACATCAATTATTAATATAAAAAAGTGGGCCGGAGAAAGTGTCCTCACTGGAATAAAATTATAGATCCGCCACTGAGTTAAACGTCGATATAGGTTTTGGTTTTTTTTTTTTTTTTTAAGAATAGTAACTGCAAAAGACCAATCTTATAACTTTATAGTATCTCACGCTCAAAGAAGTTCTTTAAGATTCTTGATGTACATCAAGACAAGATTTTTGCCTATAGTTTATGTCCATGACTTTACAGTATTAACTTAATTACAGTTAGAAAAGTATGTTACGACTTCTATGAGGTGCCTTATGTACTATGTGTCTTGATCATATTTTAGAACTTCTGATAGAGATCAAACTGAATCAAATGAATATCTTGAATTCATTAACTATCTAACTATATTACACTTTAAAAGTTTCTATATATCATTGTGATGAATCTAAGTTGAGTGCTCTTCTCCTTATTGCATCCTCCTTTAGCAATGAAACCACCTTCAATGGAGGGTCATCAAACACTACAAACTCTTCATCTTGCCTTCCTCCAAACCTCGCCATCAAATCAGCACACCGGTTTTCGTCTCTTTTCACATGAACCATATAACACTCGAGATCCGCCATATCGTTTCTGCAGGCCTTGATCATCCAACTTAGCGGATCCGACTCATCCACACCATGCACCGTGATTAACAGCAAAGCCGCTTGACAGTCGGTTTCGATAACAACTTTGTTCCACTCCATGACCTTTATGAGACGCAAACCCATCATTATACCCCAAATTTCGGCCGCTATACTCGTGTTAAATCCGATGTTTCCTGCGTATCCGCATACCCATTCACCGCGGTCATTTCGTATAATCCCTCCATAGCTTGATTTTCCAGGGTTTCCTAACGAACTCCCGTCGGTGTTTAGTTTCAACCAACCAGAAGAAGCAGACATTATTGAGTCCTGTTAGAATATGAATACAAAATAATAAGTTAATAAGTAATAATGTGGTTTCATTTTTTTAGAACGTTCAACTAGAGGTAGAACAAAAAACCCGGTAAAACCGGTATCGGTCAGCGTGAAAACCGGTTAGGGTTTCAAACTGACCCGCCGGCTATACATCGTTTCCCCCCTCATGTCCACAAACCGGTTATTAAACCGGTTATTCATTAACCGGTTGCAACACAAAAAAAAACCCGGTAATAAAACCGGTTAACTGGTTTCTTACCGGAACCGGCGGTTACTAACTAATTACATGTTTTCTCCTCTCAACCCGGTTACAAACCGAATGGGTTACCACCCTAACCGGTTTTAACCGGTCAATAATCCTAACCAAAACCGGTTTGTACACCTTTACGTTCAACCAAAGATTATTTACATAACTTTCAATTCGTGAGTTTTTCCCTAGTCACTATACTACACTTGTTTCATTTATAAAAACTGAATCCGAAGGTATATAACAGATTTAATTTAAAACGTAAAAAGCAGGCTTCTGGGTTTTTAATATATTTATAATATTTGGTGGTGATTCATATATTTAGTTCAAATTAGTCTTCAGATGATGAGTTTTACAGAAGCGAAATTCGAAAAGAAAAGAAGGGATCGATTTTTTGGTACTACCTTTGGTAAACGAGAAGAAGTAGGGCGAAACTTGCGTTTGGGTGTTGTTAAATGAAATTGAGAAATGCAAATGAACGGAAACACACTAGCTATTTAAATACACGAAACTTGGCCACCAAGTTTCTGAAATATAACTCAAAAACTATTAAAATAAAGTAAATGAAAATAAATTAATAGGTAAAGTTAGTTTAATTAAATGATCACTGGGATCGCTATCTTTATCCGAGATCTCGTCCAACGACCTTTTAAGATCAATCGAATTTACCTAAATCATTCTTGTAATTATTTAAGAATGATATGAATAAATGAACTGAACATCAAATAATTGATATGAATAAAAAAATGTTTTAAACGGTAAATTTGGATTACTGACGGGGACATTATACCACCCACACGATCATCTCCAATCTCTATCATTAGGAAACTCACCACTATTGAGAAAACCCCCTGGCTCAATTTGTAACCCCCATTTTTTATTCTTTTGTTACAAAATGGGACTTAAACCCAAGACCTCTTAATAAGGAGTCATACACATTTGCCAGTAGGCTAAGCTAGTGGGTGTATTGACATGAATAAATGAAAAAATGAGCAAAATTTATGGACTTTAATCTATTTTGCCTGATTACTAGACTTCTGCTATCTATAAAAGCAATTTAACATCAGTGAAGCCCCTACAATTGAAGTATGCTGATTTCCATGAGTGTTTAACATCAAAATTCAGCAATTTCCTAATCTACTAATCTAATTTATATGTATCCATACCAAATTCTGCAAACTAAAAGCATTATCTTCTCTAAGAAATCATTCAAATTTCAAACAACAATTCAGATCACGAAATCTAAGCATTCTGACTGGAAATTAAGAATCACACACAAATTGCACCTGTCCAGCTGAAATTCTTAACAATGCCCTTCAAACCTGGAATTAGCAGCCTCAAATCACGAAATCTAAGCCTTTGACGCGACGGTCTCTACTTTCTAACCCTAATCGGCGCCACTGCAACTCCTTCGCCTCTATCGTTCTTATTACTGGCCACCATCGCCTCTATAGTTCTTCTTACTGGCCAGCATCGCCATCATGCATAATTAACCAGAAACCCTAAATCAAAGGGAGACGAGGGATGGGGAGTAAGCACCTTCGCCTATATCGTTCTTCTAGCTTATCGACCACCATCACCATCATTCATAACCAGAAAACCTAAGCCACTATCGTTCTTCTTATCGACCAATAATAATCAAAAAGACGGAAATGTAGAAGGGAAGAAATTATAATAGAGGGAATGAAAATTTGGAGATGGAATTAGGGCTAACCAGATTCAAAGAAGATGGAGTGAATGGCAAAATGACGATGGTGAGCGAGAATGAAAAGTTGAAAGGAGTAATGGGGAAACTTTGGGGTAAAATGTTAGCGCGAATGGAAAGTTGGGGAAAATGATAGGCGAAAAAAAACATAAAACGACAGTTTCAAGATGACGCGTATTTTTTTAGTGTACTCCGTGTCATGAAAGAAATTTTATGACGTGTAATAATGCGCATCATCTTTAGGATATTTCAATTCTTGTCAGTTTTTTATGACACGCATTTATGCGCGTCATCAAACAACCATGTGTAATCGTTCACGCGTGAAGAAATGCCCGGTTTCTAGTAGTGCATGCCAATAATTGTATTTTTAGTGTATGTTTTCTACTAACGATTTCTTTTTGTTAGAACATAGTATAATGTTATTTTATTCGACTAGATGGCTCGCCCTGAAAATCTAACGTCAAATATTAGTATAAAAAAGAGGGAAGGAGAAAGTGATTCCACTCGAATAAAATTATAGATCCTCCACTGAGTTAAACCTCGGTGTAAGTTTTGTTTTGTTTTTTTATTTTTTTTATTTTAAGAATAGTGAGTACTGCAAAAGACCGATCTCACGCTCAAAGAAGTTCTTCATTCTTGATGTGCATCAAGACAAGATTTTTGCCAACAGTTTATGTCCATGACTTTATAGTACAACCTAATTAATTACACTTACAAAAAGTATGTTACAATTGCTATGAGGTGTATTATGTATTATGTGTATTGATCATGTTTTAGAACTACTGATAGAGATCAAACTGAATCAAATGAATATCTTGAATTCATTAACTATCTAACTATTACACTTTAAAAGTTTCTATCCTTATAATGAATCTAAGTTTAGTGCTCTTCTCCTTATTGCATCCTCCTTTATCAATGAAACCACCTTCAATGGAGGGTCATCAAACACTACAAACTCTTCATCTTGCCTTCCTCCAAACCTCGCCATTAAATCCGCACAGCGGTTTTCGTCTCTTTTCACATGAACCATGTAACACTCGAGATCCGCCATATCGTTCCTGCAGGCCTTGATCATCCAACTTAGCGGATCCGACTCATCCACACCATGCACCGTGATTAACAACAAAGCCGCTTGACAGTCGGTTTCGATAACAACTTTGTTCCACTCCATGACCTTTATGAGACGCAAACCCATCATTATCCCCCAAATTTCGGCCGCTATACTTGTGTTAAATCCGATGTTTCCTGCGTATCCGCATACCCAATCACCGCGGTCATTCCGTATAATCCCTCCATAGCTTGATTTTCCCGGGTTTCCTAACGAACTTCCGTCGGTGTTTAGTTTCAACCAACCAGAAGAAGCAGACATTATTGAGTCCTGTTAGAATATATGAATACAATATAATAAGTAAATAAGTAATAATGTGGTTTCATTTTTTTAGAACGTTCAACTAGAGGTGAACAAAAAAAATCGGTTCCCCGACCGGTTAGAGAAAAAAAACTGGAATCGGTTTCTAGACAAACCGGTTAGCGTGAAAACCGGTTAGGGTTTCAAACCGGCCCGCCGGTCCACAAACCGGTTATTCCATAACCGGTTAAAAAAATCGATAAAAACCCGTAAAAAACTGGTTTCTAACCGGAACCGGCGGTTACTAACCAATTACATGTTTTCTCCTCTTAAACCGGACCAAAACCGATTAGAAAAAAACATTTACGTTCAAACCAAAGACTATTTACATAACTTTTCATTTGTGAGTTTTTCCCTAGTCACTATATTACACTTGTTTCATTTATAAAAACTGAATATGAAGGTATAACAAATTTAATTTAAAACGTAAAAACAGGCTTCTGGGTTTTTAGTATTGATTATATTTGGTCGAGATTTATATATTGACTTAAAATTAGTCTTCAGATGATGAGTTTTACAGAAGCGAAATTAGAAAAGAGAAGTATGGATCGATTTTCTGGTACCTTGGTAAACGAGAAGAACTAGGGCGAAACTTGCGTTTTGGTGTTGTTAAATGAAATTGAGAAATGCAAATGAAGAGAAATACACTAGCTATTTAAATACACTAAACTTAGGCAACAAGTTTCTGAAATATAACGCTAAAACTATTAAAACAAAGCAAATGAAAAAAAAAAATAGTAGATAAAGTTAGTTTAATTAAATGATCACTAGGATCGCTATCTTTATCCTAGATCTCGTCCAATCATCTTTTAAGATCAGTTTAAATTATCCAAATCACCCTTGTAATTATTCAAATATCACCAAATTTATACTAGAAAAGCGATTAGATTCGGCAAAAATGGCTGTTTTGTAGAGGTTTATCTAAAAGATATTTTATAAATACCAAAGATTTACTAAAAATCGTTCATTTTTCGGTGGATGTCAAAAGTCAAAACCCTACAAAATTTCCCTAAAAGATATTTAGTAAATAAATTAATTTTTTTAGAGAATTGATAACCGCTTCTAAAGAGTATTAAACAAATAGTTTTTTTTAGGGATTCGATCTCAAAAGTATCTATAATAATATTTTATATAAATCTCTATTTTAGCTTTTGATGTTTGTTATGTTTAATTACAAGTAGGACGACCCGTGCGTTGTCGCGGAGCCGACCCGTTTAAAAAGTGTGGTTAGAGAAGCTATAACATAGGTGACGTATGTTTGCTAACCGTTTAACGTTTCAAACATAAAAACCTCACATCCATAACCAAAGATGTGCCTATACAATTATAAGTGGCACCCATATGATAAAGAGTTGCTTGCACTGCACAACTGACTGGTTAATGTTTGTGCCATAGAAGCACTAAAAAAATTAAAGCATGTGGGTATCTACGTATCAAAAGTAACTGCTTGCATAGAGACACCAAAATGTGTGCATATCGACATCTAAAGCGTGGTGTATGACCACTGATCTACTACTAAGCATATTGAGATTACCATTTACTACCAAGCGGTTAGGCGGCGGCCTACTTTTCTTTCTTGATTGTTGTCCTCAACCTCACCCTTTTATCTCTGGTTGTTGCCTTCGCATCGGTAAGGGTAACATGTTCAGCCTCCCCTGGTAAGAAACACCAAATCAGCATACTGCTTAACATGTATTAAGTACAGCAGGCTCAATGGCACGAAGCCTGTGCAAACCTGTCAAAAGATGTCAAAACTATGTGATACATGTGGCGTTACCTTTGTTAGGAGCCAATTTTCATTTCGGACTGTCGCACCCTCCAGCTGTTAGTGGGTCTGCCTGGCTGTCCTCTTCAGATGCGTATGCTAAGTAAACAGGAAACAAAGTTTAGACCTAATAGTTTAAGCAAACAGGTCTGTATTTTCTGGGTGGTTAGGTGCTTACTGGATTGTGGAAACAGCTCTTGCAAACATCCGGCAATAAAGCACTCCTAGGAGCTAAGAAACCACACCTGCCCAAAGGAAGACAGAAGAAAGAGTTAAATCAAAAATATACAATCCATGTTTTAATGTTGCTAAAACATGTTTAGTTATCAATATTTAACACAGGTTTATGCAAATATAAGCATTCAAGACACCTAAAGAATAATAGTTAAATTATTACAAAGCCTTATTTCCATGTTCCCAACAACCTGTTTATGTAAATATAAGCATTCTGAAAATGAAAACCATCATTTAAAAAAAAACTAACCATATAATAAAACTAAAACTCAATCACTATCAGATTTCAAGATATCATGACCTCCACCCATTTGAAGAGGAATCAAAGTTAAAGGAATGAAATTACAATAATGCCTCAGCAGCTCAGCTACATAAACTATAAGGAAGCTTTTATTAGGCTTCATATATATATATATAGAAAGGGTAAAATGAAAACCTTCTTGAGTGAAGGAAACCAAAGAACTCCATTTTGGACCCTTGATCTTCACCATCTGATGGTTGATATTTAATCATCTATTTTATATTAATTTTAAACATTAAAGTATTCCTCATAAATGCTAGAAGGGTAATATGGGAACACCGTTATTTACTTTTACTCATCACATCAATCTCTTAATTCTACTTTTTTATATCATCTTACACATCACTGTACTCTGTCTCTTACATCATTTCAATTCAAAATATTAAAGATCTATATACCACAATAATTCATCCAGATTTCTCACTTACCATAAAACTTTCAAGATATTCAAGAAACCTCCATCCACTTTAAGTGCACCTCGAAGATCCTCCGGCAAACTCGACCTCTCTCTTCAACCCCAACCCCCATCGCAATCCACCACCACCATCCATCAAAAATCCAACCACCACGTCGTCGATGAGCTCAACCACCACCAAAGTGGGGTTGAACTCGTTGGAAACGCGACCTATGGTGGTCGCCTGACTTACGACGGTGGTCACAAAACACCACGAAACTCTAGTCTCCGCTAGAAGGCTGAAGAAGGAGAACTACAATTATGGGAGAGTCATCGTCGTCATCCCGAACGGACAACACCAGCGCCGTCGCCGTCATCATGGCCAGGGGCGGAGCATTGTAGCGGGCAGAGGAGGCCACGCTGCCCCCGGATTTTTTGCTCAGAGATACTGATTTTAGCCCATTCGGTATAGGTATTTTTAGTTTTATACCTTTGCCCCCACCCCCATCCCCCCCCCCCCCCCTATTTCATAAGTCTAACTCTAACTTTAGATTTCTAGTCTTTATTTGAATACATGATTGGGTTTTTTTTTCCGGCGAGAATAACCGTGGCAAGAGGGTGAAAGGAACATTGGAAACTGTGAAAGAGATGATGTTATTTAAATTGGACTTCTTTTTTATTTTAACCTCTAAAGACATATAATATTTTATTATTATTTAATTTACTTTTTCAAGAAGTGGTTTAAAAGTGTAATTGTACTTTCAAGAATAGTAAATCACACTCACACTAAACTAATTTTTTTTTTGTCATATGGCGTAGATTCATTTTATTATTAGTTTATCATTTTTTTGCCTCATAATTTATATTTTATCCGGTGTTAAAATAAAAAAAAAATTGGTATTGTCTTACTTTAGCATTTACTTGTCAATATAATCAATTTACAACGTGTTTAGTATATGAAAACTTCATTTACTAATTAATAGTCATTCTTAAGCTTGGTGTACGTTGATTTGATTACCTAGAAAATTTAATCGGTAGACATGTGCAATGTGAAAACTATTTGATGTTTAGATTCATTAAAAGGTACCGTTGTACTTTTATTATTTTACTTAATGTGAGGCCTTCAAAACTTATTTAATTTTTGAACTTTTTATTAAAACATATAAAAAGGCTATACTGTCGTATACATGTTCAGCTCAAATAAAATTGCATCTTGATTTTGTCTATATAACATGTGTAACGTTACATATGTTACAAGCTGTTACAATGCAGATATATTTTTATTATCTGACCCGACCCGAATCCATCCAAAAAGAATTAATATTTACTGATAGATAGCAAGCTTTTAAAGTTGGTGTAACGTTACGTATGTTACAAGTTGGTGTAACGTTACGTATGTTACAAGTTGGTGTAACGTTACTTTTTAAAGTTTGTGTAACGTTACATATGTAATTTTGTTTGTTGTTACAGTTTGTAACTTTTGTTTGATGTTACATGTGTAAACTATATTTTTTTTAAGTCATTACGAGTCTTTATTTTTTATGTTACATATGTAATTTTGTTTGTTGTTACAGTTTGTAACTTTTGTTTGATGTTACATGTGTAAACTATATATTTTTTTAAGTCATTACGAGTCTTTATTTTTTATGTTACATATGTAAATTTTATGTTTCATATGTAACTTGTTTGACACATTAAATGTACAAATAGCAGTTTAGACTTATATAAAAATTTGTGAGTCGATTAATAAAAATCTAACTATCATCAAGTAACAAAATATTTTGTTGACCTTCTCAATTTCTAATCATATTACATACTTAGCTGAAATAAATTAATTTATTGATTTTTTCTATATAACACATGTGTTGTTACATATGGTACAATATGATATATGCGTAACTCAAATATATTATTTCTTGATGTTTGTGTGTATAACAAATATAATGTTACATATGTTACAAGATGTTACATGCGTAGCTTATATGTTGTTTCTTGATTTTTGTATATATAACTCATGTAACATTACATATGTTATACACTGTTACATTCGAGGCTCAAATACACATGCTTCTTGATTTTTTCTATATAACATGTGTAACGTTAGATATGAAACAAGTTGTTACATATGTTACAAGTTGTTACATATGTTACAAGTTGTTACATATGTTACAAGTTGTTACATATGTTAAGAGTTGTTACATATGTTAAGTTGTTACATGAATAGCTTAAATAAACTTGTTTCTTGATTTTTGTCAATATAATATGTGTAACATTTTACATATGTGAACTCATAAATTTACTTTTCCTTCGTAGGTGAATGGAATTTTGCATCAAAGATGAAAATGATTATCAAGAATAGAAGCGTAAATAACTTTTATATGTTTTTTTATTAGGTTGTTATATTTTTTAATATTTTAGTTCGTATGAAACATTTTGTTACATTTAGTGTTGATTGTAATGTTTCTTATAAATCAATGAAATATATTTGTCAAATTCTTGTTTACACCAGACCCAGAAAAGTTACGTATGTAACATTTCATATCTGATAATAAAAATCCGAAAAAGGAAATTAAAAAATAGTAGATAAAAAGTAAAAGTAATAACAAATATCTACAGATTTTAATTGAACTATAAAAATGAAAAAACAAATGTATTGAAATATTAATAAAGTAAGTGAGAGAAACTATTAATTAAATAGAAAGTACTAGAGGAGAAATGAGAGAGAAAAGCATTCACTTTTTCTACAAATTGTGTAAGAGTAGAAAGATTGTCAGATGGAATGAGATGCTTGGAGAGGAGTAAAAGTCTTTTTTGCCCTTTTGTCCATCATAGAAAAGGTTGATGTGGAACAATGAGGACCTTTCATTTGGGTTTCATGGTTTCCTCCACTAAAGATGGTTTCTATTTTAACCCTCCCCTATATATATATATATATATATATATAGTGAAAAGTTCATTGTAGACATCCCCATAAGTGTAGACAGGTAGACACCTTCTTTCACCATTAGATCTCTTGATCTAATGGTTGTGATTAATTTTCTTTTTTCTTTTTTTCTTTTTTCTCATTAATTAGAAACTTTCACATGTGAAAAAGAGCTATTTCACATGCAAAAGTGTTTACAATGAACCTCACCCTATATATATATATATATATATATATATATATATATATATATATATATATATAATATAAAGTAAGAAGTGATCGTTTGACACTAACAAAATGAAGGATCAAACCTCCACCATGGTAGTGCACTCATAATGTAAAATGAGACATCGAGAAGCTTATCTTTAGTAAGGTGTGGCTCCTAATCATCTTATTTAGGTGGCGGATGCTGCTCCTTATCAAAACAATAGGGATTGAAAGTGCATAACCTGCACATCAAAAGCTATAATACTCATTAAAGCTAAAAACATAAAGAAAATACAAAACTAAAACACATTAATAAGACAACACTGCAAATTTGAATAACAAATATCAAATGTATTATCCAGCGTAAATGAAAAACACAAAAACTAATCCACTACTAAACAATCAACAATACTCTCAAAAAACTATAGGTTTGTGATGTTAACTTTATTAATAACTTTATTGATAACCTTAGATAGGTGATTATTCTCCAAGAAGATCCCAAGTATCTAGTTAAAAAACAAAATGAAGGAGATTAGACACCAAACTAACTCTAGTCCATGTTAATTACTCTATCTCTCACCCATTGCCTTGTAGCCTAGTGGTATGGTGATTGTCACTTCATGTAAGTGGTTGTGGGTTCAAATCCTTGCAAATGCAAGATTTGTGGTATTTGATGAAGAATTTAGTTGTTCAAAAAAAATTACTCTATCTCGATGCATAAGTGTATCATATACTTTTTTTTTTAATAAAACATTTAATAACTTCAAAAAGAACCCACCACAAATAAACAAAAAACCAATTAAACTGAGATGAAGCTTAAGTTGTGGGTCTTGCTTTTATACACCTGGAATACAACTTGATGAAATTGATAAAATCTAACATCTGGTCCGGAAGCACTACAAAATCAAAATGAAACTAATCAAGTTTGTATAAGTAACTATTGCATAAAAAATTAAAGAAAACACAATTACCAAACATATAGATTACATCTACAACAACAGAAGCGCAACGAATATACGAAATAAAATATGACTTCAATATTGATATGGGACCTGGGAATGCACATATAAATAGTATATGTGTGTCAATGCCTGATACGAAATGAAAAATGAATTCATAACAGAGTAACAGACCCAAAGATCTTAAAGTCTTAAACATCTATTAGCTATCCCTTAGAAGCCGTACTGTCGTAGACTTCTAAACATTTTCTAAAGCTACATCTCGTTTTGGGGAAAAAAATCTTTGAAACCTGGATTCGAAATAAGAAATCGCCTCTTTAAAACCTCGTATTGACCACAAAATCACACAAATGAAGAAACAAAAGGATACATTGATAACAAAATCACAAAATTGAAGCAACCGAAGAACATAAGTATATCAATGAACCTAAGAATCAACGGATACATACAAAATAAAGCTAGAAAACAAAGTAAGTCCCAAGAGCACACAAATAACAGGAAAAAATTAACTGACCTAATAATCTACAACTCGCAAATCAAAGGAATCATAAGAAAGATTAAGAAAAAAAAATTAGGAGAGATTATTACCTTGGATATTTGCTGAGCAGAAGCAATGAAATAAGAAAAAGAAAATGAAGAATACCATAGACAATACTACCTAATATTTCACTGCAATCTCCTTCAAAAACCCTAAGTGTTTCAGATTCGGCAAGATCTGGTCGGTCTCAGCTTGCGCCGCACATCATCGACGCCAGGACGACGTCGTTAACCGAGAGCTGGGATAACGACGGCTGTCATCAAGTCATGGTAGTTCATTACCATTTACTTTACAGAAATGTGTTCACCACTCTATTAGGGCTTCCAGAATAAAACCCCTGTACCTCGTGTTTCACCATTAGGGCTTCACAGTCTCGTTAGGGGCGGCAACAACGGAAACACAAATTGCTAGAGCTCTAAATTGTGAGCAGATAGAATTCGGCCAAAGATGCAATGAAGGAAGTGATGTACCTTATCTTCGATCGATGGTGGCAGGGTTAGGACGATGGACTGGATGCGACACCTGCGATTTAGAGAGAATGAGGGATATGGTAAAAAGGGTGAAAGGCGAGGGTTTGATCGGATTCTCGATCCGAATCTCTTGACAAACTGGAAGGAAATCGAAAGGGATGGTGAGATGGTAGCGTAGGGTTTGAGACAGAGAAAAAATGGGCGGTAGCGTGATGGGGGCAGATTTCTCCTGATTTTCTAGTGAACATATCTTTGCTCCTACCAAATAACCCTTAAAGTTGATTAAAATTACAATCATGCCACTCCCTACTATTCAATATATAATGTGCATTAGTGGCTTGTACACTATGTTTTAAAAAGAGTACCATAAGTTGTCTTATGTTATTATAGGGTAATTTGAGTATCAATCTTTTATTTTTTACTATCATATGAATGACGTTTTGATTTCACAACCATGTAAGTCCTTTTAATAACGAGGTTAATTTTCTTTTAAATAAAATGGTATTTTAATCAATTTATATATAAGGTTAGTTATGTAAGTTGAAAAGATCACGAGACTATTTTTGTAATTTTATTAAAGCCATAAAAAAGTTATAAATTTATATATATAAATAAATATCACCATTTTATCGCCTCACGCTCTCTCTCTCTCTCTCTCTCTCTCACCATCATCCTTATTCACCAGCCATGACTGCCACCAATCCACATCAACCGGCCACCACCGGCCAAGAGATGAAATGGCAGTCGTTGCCCCAAATGGTTTAGAAAATAGAAATGTCAGGCCATGGATGGTTAAAAATAAACGATTGATACTTAAGTAGTTAAACCTAACAAACGTCCGAAACTCAAATAGTAATTTACTCTAATAATTTTTTTAAAAAGTTGCTAAATTTCAATATTTTGCTAATAAAATCTATCTACAACCCTGAAAGAAATATCCAACAATCCAGAATTTTATACAATTATACAAATAAATAATTTCTATAAAACCATACAAAATGTCTATAGACCAACAATCCCTAATACAAAATTATACTGGACAATATTAACAACTAACAAGTACAAGATTTATGTCCGATTTTCAACAACTATCTAAAAAGCACCGACATTATGTAACTGCGTAAGTGAAATGCCATCTATGATCGATCTAGCTTTGTTCAAGCTCTTATAAAAAGCCCATGCGACCATCAGAGCTTAAGAACACATGTGTTATTTTGAGGCTTCACGGTATATATATATATATATATATTATATATATATATATATATATTATATATATATATATAGAGAGAGAGAGAGAGGGAGAGAGAGAGAGAGAGATAGAGAGAGAGAGAGAGACTAATTTATACGCGTAAACCAAAACGTCGCAAACACGTCAACAGGATCACGATCACCAAAATGCACACAAACACCAATTGCGTTAAAATAGAACGAGATGACAATAACGATAAAATAATCGAAGTTAATAATCTAAACTAAAACGGGGTTTAGATAAACATGAGAGGTGTTCTAACAAACGTTTGAGACACCGAGAGTCAACGAGCGAGTCGTTAGGGTTCACGGAAACAGATCCGACCGTTCGGATCCAAAACACCTCGTGTATCCCAAATGTTCCCAATTGATGCGTCATGTATCGCGACGGTTCGAATCACGGCGGCGACAAGCGAGCGCCGGGAGGGAACGAGGGCGATGGCAGCGGTGGCGGAGAAGGCGTGGGAGGCGAGCGGCGGCGGTTACGGCTCGGGAATCGGTTGGTGACGGTTGCGGCTTGTGGTTCTTGCGGTGATCGTCGGGCGGAGGAGGCGACAGAAGGTCGCCGGCGGCGGCTAGAACGTCGCGGGAGAGGGCCGGCGGCAAGGGGTGACAAGAGAGAGAGAGGTAGGCCGATATGTGATTAGGGTTCTCCTAATCTTTAATTAGATATTTATATATCCGATTAATTAAGATCCAAGTCCCTCGTCATTCCTTTTACCGAAAATGAACCACGTGTGATGTGCTCGGAACGATACTAAAAATACTACTAAAATGGATACTAAAACCTAGACCTAAGACACACCTAATTTCACCGAAATAACCTAAACCGAACCGAACCCTAAGGCAGTGAACCTGTCGGATTATAGTAAAGCTAAGGTAAGACCGGATTATCGAACCTAGGACATTACGAAAACAAGAATAAACCTAGACCTAAGAAATGGAAATACTGAGAATCAAATTTGGGTTTTTGGAATTTTTATGAATTAAATAAACTAACTAACTCAACTAATTAACCAACTAACGGCAGCAAAGGAAACCTAAGAGAAAACCAGATGAGAGAAACAGTACCACCTAGACCTAGACTCCTAAATCACGCTATTGACTTCTAACGGCTATGACAAAGATGATGGAATCAGGATCTTAATGACAACTCTAAGAACACCCTAGTGGACCCCAGACCATTTACCGGGTGTGACGCAATAGGTAATCCTAAGAATCGAATATGCTCACTGATTGGTCAGGTCACCTTCCGGCTTGTTCCTAACTGATAATTCTAGTGCTTGAACGATTGGTTCACCTTTCGAGTTCGTCCCAACCCACCTATCCTAACCACCTTCGACAGACTCTAGGGCACCTTAAGATAGACGAAGCCTCACTAAGGTTCTACAATTAACACAATCAGCAGATTAATTAACTAACCTAGGGAATTTCCTTTTGGGATAATTTGATCCTAAATAGTTAACCAACCCGACTAATCATTACCCTTATCACTTTCCAGCTTGTCTAAATGTAGTAGACCACATGAACCCAGTAAACAAATATCAACCAAATCAATGATAACCCTAATTAGCAATCATGTAAATCACAAACATAAAGCATGCAAGACAACTACTCTACTCAAACTAGAAGACATCCACAAGCAAAGTATGATTTGATTAACAATTCTAAACCTAAAATATGTAGTCACACACATCAATTGCAGAAAAGTAATGAACTTTAAAGAATATCAAATCCAACATCAATTGTCATAAACCGAAAGAAATCAAAAACGTGAAATAGTCATCAATTGCTTAGCCTAGGACCATATTATAGTCAAGAACAAAGCTAAAGTCTGAAACTTGCACAGCAAACATGATTCTATGATATGAAAATAGAGAAATCAATGGGAAGGTTAAAACCCGACACGCGATGTTGAACCGAATGCTTGATCTCTGGCCTTCCTCTTGACCTCTACTGCTCCTCTGCCTTGAAATCGCCTCTCAAATCTCCTCTAGACGGCAACAGGTCGAAAAGTCATGAGATCTCCGAAAACAAACCCTAAAATCGACTTAAAATGGCGAAACCTCTTTTTGCGGGTTTTAGACCTCCAAGCGTATCTCTTGGAGGTAACCTCTTGGTAGGCGATACGCCTACAGACCACTAGGCGACAAATTAGTCGGCTTTAGCCGACTTTGACTTTTCTTGACCCAAAATCTACGCGTATCGCGCAGAACAGGTGAGTTCCCAGGCGATACGCCTGGGACTGCTTGGCTAGCACTTCTTCCTTTGTTTTCTCTATAATCTTCTCTTCTTCAAACGCGGCCTCGGGATTTAATCAAACTCCTACAAAAACACATAAACAAGACTCAAAGACTCAAACTTTACTGAAAACAACTAAAACTAAAGAAAATCGAATCAAATTGACTCAAATATATAAAGAAAAGACCCCAGAAATGAGATGTGTTTGCAACACATCAACGTGACATTACGATTAATTAATTAAAATAATTTTATTAATGTAGTTGTCGTAAAACCCGAGACTCAATAAACTCATACATGAATTTGTCGGATTTATTAATCGAATCGTTGACGTTAATTGATTAATAGTAACGTCGTGTTCTGCTCTTTATCGTAAAGATAATTACGTAAATAATATATTTATTAGTCGAGAATAAATAATAGTTAATTACGAATTTTCGTGATTTACCGGTTAACAATTTAAACGGGTATTATTCTCGCTGCCTTCAGTGTAACTCTTACGGGTCTTAACCGGGTCGGGTTCTCGATATTGTCGGGTCTGAACATACAATATCCAACACTAATACCACTGGACCAAATGGCCTTTGGTTTTTAACCATAACTAACTCATTATATATATTTACAAAAATAATTGGTTGTCATACACTACAAAAACACTATTCATATGTTGACCAATGAGGGCATGACACGTGTCATGCCTAACCACTAATAGCATGACACGTGTCATGTCTAACAAATACATGTTTTCCACCCAATAATTAAATGACACGTGTCATGTTTTTTTTAATTTTACGTTTCATAGCCCTTAACTTTTTTACTTTCGTTTTTAGTATACTTTTAGAGTTTTCGACTTACGTCATCCTTTATAGTCGTTAAAAGGTGACCCGTCGCAACGCGCGGTGGTCAACTTTCAGACCACTTTTAGAGTTTTTGACTTTGCTCACAGCATTTTAAAAAATGGGTGTTAGGTCGCGTGTCATGTACATGTAGTATTTTTTTCAGACTTAAGCGCAAGTGGTCAACTTTTAAATCACTTTTAGAGGTTTTCGACTTTGGCCACGGCGTTTTGGAAAATGGGTGGCCCGCCGCGAAGCGCGGACGGGTCACCATGTTGTTATATTCATAATTCATTATATTCTATCATATAGTTTGAACTTTTCATATATAGAGTTTACAAGCATAGACGCATGCATAGGTGTTCTTATGTTGACTTGGATTTTAAGTTATAGATAATTACAGAGCAAGGAAAATCATTTAACGCGTTAAAATAATGTATGATTTGTTGATAAACGGTTCTTAAAAATTTGCAAAATATTTTAATAATGTAAACAAATAAAATAGATATCATTCGCATTTGATATAATAGAGACTTAATAAAATAGAGACTCGCGTGACTGTCTCGCGCGGCAACGCGCACATATGAAGATCTTGAAACCGCACATCTCACGTGGCAACACGCGGTCATGAAAATCTTGTCTACAACAAAAAATTGGTTACGTTAATTCCAAATATCATTTCAATCGTGGGGTAATTTCTTGTATTGTAATTTATTTGTTATCACAGTTTGATTTTAGTTGCAGGTGAATTTAATTCATCAAATCAAAGTAAATGAAGTCATGGCAGAAGACAAACGCGATCAACAAAGGTTGTGTAGAACAGAGAAGGTGAACGAGTATTTGAATGACGTAACAACTGTTTCGGGGATTTTTGAAATTAAACTTGATAATTTAGTAAATCAAAATAAATCTATGCATATTGTTAAAGAGAAAACACACGTACAAAACAAAGTTCACACTTCACAATGCTAACACCACCACATTTCTAACTTCCAATTTTTAGGGGAAAAAAGAAATAATTTTTTTCTCAAATTCGGCATCGGTCCGATCTGATCCCTAGTATATATTTTAACTTTAGTCGGTTTTGACTTCATTGACCAAACCACACTATTATCAAACTATTTGAAACCAAACCAAACCAAACCAAACCGAATAGGTTTTAGACATCTTAGAAACTGTTATGTAAGAAATATTCATGACCCGCTGAAACTCGTTAAATAAGAGCTCGTTGTGGATTCTGAGGCTCAAGACTTAACCAAACAGTGAACACCCGCGATTTAATACTGATATTTGTAATCTATTAACCCGATCACATTAAGTTTGTTATATTGTAGTTTAGTTACAAAAACTAGGCGTATATATTGTAATTAGTAGGTCAATTCTAGTACTGATCTTTTTCATTTGTTTAGCGGTATGTATAAGCCTTTCCATGAATGATGTTAGATCCCTATAGCAGTGATTTCTATGGCGGCTCAATCTTCATCACTCGAACTAGCGGTGTCTCTCTTCTATTTGGCTGCCTCCTCCTTCCTGCATGCACATTAAACACGTTTACTAAAATATAATCTGGACGGAAATATTCTAACCCGTTTACTTAAGAATGGGTCAGTTTGGGCTGTGTTCTATCTCAAATGGGTCAAGTAAAGACAGTGGCGGATTCACCTAAGACCCAGTGAGGTCCTAGACTCCTAGGCACCCACTCAAATTGTAAAACTTATAGCTAATTTCTTAAACCGAATGATTAAGGCACCCAAGGTTTTTTCTCCGAGACACACAAGACACCAAAAGTTTATGAAAATGGCTTCTTTTTAGCTTTTTTTGGCACCCAAGGTTTGTAAAAATAGCTTATTTTTAGCTGTTTTTTGGGCATAACGCACCCAAAGTTATCAAATTTTTAAATAAAAATAACTCATTTTAATATTTTTTTTTTTAATTTATGTTATTTTTTACTGATTTTTTTTTGTCACCCACTGAAAAAAATTTCTGGATCCGCCACTGCTGAGTAAAGAACTTAGTTATCAGGATAGGATACAAGTCAAAAGGGTTGAACGGGTCAAAAGTCATCCAAGGTCTATTTCAAATGTATGCGACCTCCTAAACTGTTTTCATAATCATAGTTAACAAATTAAAAATTTATGAAATAAATGGCCAAACCGACCACTGACTTGGCTAGTTAGACAGACTTGTACCCAACCCACTCATCTTGCCACCCTTTATATAATCTAATAAAGAATGTTGCTATAGAGAATGGGAATGAATAAATGCAGTGAAAAGGAGGAGATCATGCCACATACCTTCAATAATCTTGATTCCTAGTGCCTCTGCCAGCTCAGCTTTGCGAAGCTTATAGTAGCCTCTCAATTTCTGTTGTTTGGCAAGGGCCCGTAAATCAGGCAACGTGTAATAATTCTCCAAATGCAGGCTACTATGTGTTTCAGCTCTATCAAGTGGTTTAGCCACAACGAGCGCAAGGCGTGATGACTCTGAACTTATCTGCAAAGCTGAATTGGGTTTCGGCCGCCTTGTGTATGTTCTGGTAGTATATTGGTTCCAAGAATTTGAGATAAGTTGGTTTCGGTGGCGTCGTGGATTAGGGAAACCAGGAGGAAAATCGAGTTCTTTGATAAAAATTTGCTTTGCATTTGGTTTTTCAGATGATTCTACATAAGGAACGATTTCCAAACTCATTGCATTTGATTCTTCAGATGATTCTTCGTAAGGAACAGTTGCCAAACTCATTGCATTTGCTTCTTCAGATGATTCTACATAAGGAACAGTTGCCAAACTCATGCTTTCATCATATGTCTGGCAGGGAACATGTGAAATCAAATCAATGGAATTACTTCTACAGGTTCATAAGAGTTTACATAATTATCTCTTTTTGGTAAAAGAATGCAAAGTAAAATTGGGTGACTCACAACATTGTATGCAAAAGACTTTTTAAAAGAGTCCTGGGTTAGGTGGTTTTAAATATGGGCCAGGCTGCACTTTTTAGTCCATATTTTAAAAAGTTAGAATTAACTAACATGTTAAATGGTGATTACAATAGAAAAAAATATTACAATAGTTTTCTAAGATTTTGAATAACAATGATTTAGGAGGTTGTATGTAGACTTTAGACTACTTTGAACCCTTTGGCTGATTCGACTTGCTTCCTTTTAGCAAACCTTTTTTAATTTGACCCGTTTAAGATAAAACACAACCCAAATTGACCCATTAATGGGTTGAAATTGCCACCTGTACAGAAAAGTCATTTTCTACTTGGTTTAAAGAAACTCAACATGAAAGATAACAGACATCATTGTACTGGCAACTTAAGAGGGCCTCTAAAGTCTGATTATTTGGGAGGAATAAGCTGATGATTTACAACTATATGGTTTAGATTTTAGAACATAATCTTGTAATTTAAGCAGCATCATATTCTAGATCAGACTTTGAAGATTTTGGACGGGAGCCTCAACCAGATCCTAGGCCTACTGAGGTGCCAGCTTGACCCATTTACCTATGAATGGATCGAATTTGGTTGTATTGTGTGATTTATATCCAAAACTAATCATATGGGTCAAATAAAAAAGTTTAACTAAGAAAGAACTGGTCTAATAGCTGAAAGTTGTCCCAAGTCTATTATCAGAAATCATTTCATTTGAGAATTAAGATTAATATTGTAATAATATTACTTCCAAATCTGCTTCTCAAAAGAGGAAATTATTTTAAAATCACAATTAACACCACATTCTTAAATTAACAAAATTACGGTGCAGGTCAACCTTACTGTACTCAAAAGTGACCTGGTTCAACTTTCAACCAACCTCTTCTTACCCTTACACGACCCTGCCCATCTTTCCACCTCTGGTAGGACATAAATAATACTTACCTTAGACTTTAAAGTAAACAGTTATAATCCAAAATTCTCATTTTCCATTTTGTCTATACATAGACCTCTTTTTAGGAAAACTCTACCTGGGACTTGATTATGTTTAGCGGTTGTTTCCGTTTCCGTTTCCCATGAGTTTCCAAAGATGGGCTGGTGCGGATAGAGTTGCATATCGGTGTCCTATTCTGTGGAACATCCTTTTTAACTATTATAGGGACCTTTGTCTGAAATTTGCTCACTTTTCTGTCTGTCTTCTTTGTGGAGCCCCAGCAAAAACTTCGTGGAGAATATTTGGGCACATGACTAACATGCTGCATTACAGATTATATAAACAGTAAAATCAACCCGTTTATAGGTTATAGGTATATGGGTAGATGTGGTTTATATTTTATCTCAAACTGCAAAAAGAGAAACTGGCATACAGGTTGAAGGTCACCCTTAGTGTATTTAAAATGAATAGAAACTCCTAAACCCATTAATACAAGCATTAGATTAATATTGTGCTTATATATCTTTACTAATATAATACGCAATTATTTATGAAATGCAAAACTAGAAGACAAAAAGTCTTTTTGGGTCAAACCAACCCGTTTTGACTCGTTTCCAAACTATCCATTTTTCCAACTCTAGTTCCAGCAAATGGCTGCAAGTCAACCATTTAAACCAAAAGAATGGGAAAAAAAACTGTGATGGACAAAAGCATTAGCTAATACCATTAATACTTACAGGATAAAATGTCTTTTCCTCTTCAACCTTAACTATGGTTAGTGAAATTGCTTGTTTCTGCACAGGGATGATGATGCCAGTTTGTTTCTTCTGATTGTCTGCAGGCACCTGACAGGAGGAGCTCGGGGCAGTGCCGGCATTATCTGCAAACTTTTGATTTCGAAGGGAAAACATAAAAAGGCATCCCTTCAAGAGAAATGTATCTGTATAGAGATACAGGGAAAAATAGCAATATTTCATATAGTATGGAAACTTCTTCATGAGAAAGAACCACTGAGATCTGATTGGACATCAGAATGTACATATTAGTAAAAGATTACTTGGATAAATTACCAGACATGCAATCCCAAGAAAGTGAACATTTGCAATACTATGTTGATCGAAATAGATAATTCTAAAATAATCAAGTGTTTCCCTAAGGCTACACCTTTTTCTAACAAGTATTAATCAAAGGACAAAATTCAGGGAAGAATTATAAAGATGCAAATAATAAAATGAATGTTGATTTAGTAATATATGTATCTATTGGTATTCAAATATAGACCTGTAAATCTTTCTTTTGTAAATAACGACAGAAAAGAGACTTGAGTATGTCGTATATGCTTTCAGCGGGTTCCCTGCTTGTTGACAAAAAGTCTTCGTCATCATCCTTTAATTTCCTTATGGACGACTCGAGGAAATCAATCTTTGCTCTCAAGCACATTGAGACCATATCTGAATATACTTGATCCGTGCAGGCGAGTTGACTTAATAAGTCCATCAACTCTTCTTCATGTTCAACAATGTCAGTATCTGCTTTGTCTATCAGAATCTCAAGAACTTGTATGCAGCATTTCAAATTTACATCGGTCTCTTCTATCACATCTACAAGTTCATATAATCAATACCAAGAAATTGCAAAATAAAATTAAAAAAAAAAAGTATAAAGCAATGGGGCAGTGGATCACCATAAGGAAGACAGAATGACATTGTGTCTTCAGTTGCTGATAAAAAAGAATAAAATCAAGTCAAATCAAATCAAAGGTCTTGAATAAAGAAAGAAAGTAATGAAAGTTGAGAACTAAAGGCAAATATGCAGAAACCTTGATAATAAGGTGGGTCCCATAGGCCATCCATGGATTCCGTAGTCAATCAATCACCTATAGTATAATCAACAAAGTTACAAAACAGTGCTCTTTGTGCCAAACTTCAGAAACATAAAAGAAAAAGAAGGAATTCAGTGATTTCAGGAATAATTAAAGGCTATAAATCTGAAGAATATAAAGAACACTTTTATGCCTAACACAAAGTTTCAGATCAAACAAAAAACTATTGATACATTAAACCACATCAATACTCCAACCTATACACAATACACAAAGTTCAAATCATATCCTTACTTTCAGTCATAACATTGATCACAAAAAAAACGATTTTAGAATCTGTGATTTAAACAGAAAAGCTCGTGAATCCATGAATGAAGTAGTACTTATCATTCCCCCCTTCCTGTCCGTCATCAAAAACAGAGACGGATCATCTCAACTAAAATTTAGATGGACATATAAACTACTGATTTCAGTAATAAATGTTAAATCCACTACCACGACGATCAATCGCACATTTACGCTACATAAACCGAAAAACAATCGATTCGCCACATCAAATACGAAAAAAAAAGTGAAAAATCAACAAACTGTGATCACGAATGGAGGAATACGGCGGTTATACCTGTGATTTTAGCTGGTGCAACGAGACGACGATCAATCGCACATTTACGCTACATAAACCGAAAAACAATCGATTCGCCACATCAAATACGAAAAAAAAAAGTGAAAAATCAACAAACTGTGATCACGAATGGAGGAATACGGCGGTTATACCTGTGATTTTAGCCGGTGCAACGAGGCGATGATCAGTCGCAGATTTACGCTACATAAACCGAAAAACACATATCAAAGTCACGAAAACGATTCGCCAGGTCAAATACGAAGCAAAAAAAGTGAAAAATCAACAAATTCGTGATCACGAATGGAGGAATACGGTGGTTATACCTGTGATTTTAGCTGGTGCAACCAGACGATGATCAGTCGCAAATTTACGCTACATAAACCGAAAAACACAAATCAAAGTCACGAAACCGATTCGCCAGGTCAAATACGAAGCAAAAAAAGTGAAAAATCAGCAAATTTGTGATCACGAATGGAGGAATACGGTGGTTATACCTGTGATTTTAGCCGGTGCAACGAGACGATGATCAGTCGCAAATTTACGCTACTTAAACCGAAAAACACATATCAAAGTCACGGAACCGATTCGCCAGGTCAAATACGAAGCAAAAAAAAGTGAAAAATCAGCAAATTTGTGATCACGAACGGAGGAATACGGTGGTTATACCTGTGATTTTAGCCGGAAGACGTGCAACGAGAGGAGGAGATTGTGGTCGGAGGCGGTGGAAGGTAGGGCATTTTTAGGTTTTTTTTTGGGGGGAGGTGGAGATGGTACGGACGGAATGTTTGGGGGAGGGATGATAGGGCGGGGCGGGGCGGGGCGGGTGGTGGGAAGTTGTAGTGGTGGAGGGGGCAGGTAGATGCAAAGAGTTGCAGAGGGAGGCAGAGTTGTAGTGGCAGAGTTGTAAATTGGAAAGGTGGATGTCTTTATCATCACGTGGCTTGTTTGGAGATGTGCGGGGCCAATGATTCATTAAAAATGGGCAATGTTTTAAAAACTGGTTTTTTAGTTGAACCGGAAAACCTTTCGGGACTGGTTCGACCGGTTAGACCGGGTGGTTGAACCGGTTAGGGGATTTATATATATTTTTTTATAAAAATGCTAATAAACGTGTACACCCCAACAAAAGTAGTTAAAATACAAATATAATCCACTCAAAAATAATATCAAATATGTATTTCATAAGAGGAAAATTGGCCCCTATTAATCCCAGTTATCACATATTGGCCGATAATAATCCTAGTTTTGGTTTTTCCCCATAATAATCCCAGTTATAAACATATTGGCCTATATTGATCCGTCGTTAACTTAACACTAACACCGTTAGTTGTTTGCTGACGTGGCATCCTAAGTGTTTGTTTTAACCAAGTTATCAAAGTAGAAGGACTATTTTTGTAAGTTCTTTAAACAAATAAAAAACAAGTTGTGAAAGTTGCTGATGATTTCCTTTTTCCTGATAAACTCAAGTCGTTGAATTCGATGTGATGAATCCATCAAGATCTTCAACAAAAATCAACGACTTGCTTGTGGTCTGTAACAACAGCTCTTTCGGATCGGAATCGTCTACGACTTTCGAGAGATCGATATTGTAAACATTAAACGCGAGGAATTTGGCCATGGCTGCGATGAAACTGGATTTTCTGGTGCCGGAAGGCCTAACCGGTGATAATACTTTTTCGATTTGAAAAACGAATCTAAATCTGATTTAACCTTATTCTACAGATCCAAATCAATCGCTATCATTTCAATCGTGCCCGATGTGATAACCGAACGGAGATGAATTCAATTGTTTTCGTTGAGTATATCTGAATTATATATTAGAGAAAACTTAATTTAATCATTTGTTGACACATCGTGTAATATAATAACTAAACAAATGGTTTTATGTATCTTTCTGTGAAGATCATAAAGTAATAAAGTAAACATTTCTTATGAACATTTGTTGAATAGACAGTGTGAAGAATCCGGTGGCCCGCGGCCGGAGAAATTTATGTGGATAAATAGGGGAGAAGTAGGAAACGAGAAGGGGGTAAATAAGTCAGTATAGCATCCTCGTAATTTAAAGAACTTACAAAAATAGCCCTTCTACTTTAATAACTTGGTTAAAATCAACACTTAGGATGCCACGCCATCAAATAACTAACGGTGTTAGTGTTAAGTTAACGACGGATCAATATAGGCCAATATGTTTATAACTGGGATTATTGTGGGGAAAACTCAAAACTGGGATTATTGTCGGCCAATATGTGATAATTGGGATTAATAGAGGTCAATTTTCCTTCATAAGAAAATATAAGTTTTAAATTTTAAAAAATAATAAAAAATAAAAAAAATTAAAAAAATTAAAAAAAAAATCAGAAAACCGGTTGAACCGGAAAAAACCGGTTGAACCGGACCGGTTGAACCGGAAAAACCCGGAAAAAACCGGAAAACCGGCCGGTCTAACCCGGTCCGGTTATTGCCAAAAAACCGGCCTTTAAAAAACCGGCTAGAGGACCGGTCACCGGTCGAACCGGCCGGTTCGAACCGGTTTTTAAAACACTGAAAATGGGTGAGTAATTATGAGTTTTTTTTATTTATCTTTTTTTTAAAAAAAAAAGAGGTAGTTGGGAATTTTATTTAGAGTTAATCAATGTTTTAAAAATTGGATTGAATTGGTCGGTTTAACCTGTTGAATTGGTAATCAGTGAGTGTTTCGGTTTGGTTGTGAGTGGTTTTTAGTAGTTTCAGGCGAAAAAATAAATCGGCGGGTTTTCCGGTTGAACATGCCGGTTTTCCGGATTCGGAATCGGATGAACTGTTTTTTTTTTAATTAAATTTTAAAAAACTTTTTTGAAACAATGAAAAAAAGGTAGGGCCACAGGGTTTTTCACTATTTTCTTATTCGAAGATAACTATTCGGGCGAAACAAATCGTCACTTCGTCACTTGTCGCCAGAGATTACAAAAACAAACCATCCATCGAAGAAATTGATCGTCTGATCTTTTTGTTAGATGAAGTGAAACATAATCGATGTTATCACTGATTGATCATGTATGTTATGGTTTTCTTTACATGGTATTTCTTATAATTATACATGGTACTCTCGTTACTAAGATACCTTCTAGCTTATTCATTGCGAATCTGCATCGACACACCATTACGCATTACCGCATTAGAATCTGAATTAGATTAATGATTTGAACTTGATACATACAATACTCCTTTGTAATTTTTTTTTTCTTTCTTTGATAAATATAACTTGACTAAAACATATATTGATGGTATTTGGATAATTGTAACTTCTTTTAGACTTTTATTGAAGTTTTTTTTAGAATTTATCATGGTTGGAAGTTTATGAAATGCATATTGTAAATTTATAGGTTTGAATAGTCAATCCGGTTCGACCGTCCGGGTCAACCCGGGTTAACCAGTTGAACCGTTTTTTACTAAGACCGGTCCGATTTAAAAATCTGGTTGAAAACATTGGAAATAATTACACAAGTGATCAATGTAGTTTACACGATAAACTAATCTTGTCAAATTATTAGATGAGTTTTGATTGTTGTTAATAGTTGTCAACAGTTTTAAAACAAAAATTAGGCTATGACTTGTTAAATTAGGGTCAACAAATTGAAAATTTCTATGGGACCCAATTTCTAAACCTTTGTTAAATGTTTAATAACGATGGGTGTTATACTGATATAACCCTACCACTAATAAAAAATGCGGATTCCGAACATGGGGTAAATAAATATTCTCTTTTTCGATAATGGGTGGGAAATGTACCCCCTTTCTACAAGGGATTGAGAATGTTCTTATCATCCACCCCCACATTAGTTGCAGTTTTATAAACTTGTGAATCATTACTCTTGATTTGAACAAGATCGAAATCTTTCTATCTATGAGTTCATCAATGTTTATTTCTTAACTCTGCTCATAAGAGCTTTTGAGTTGATAAGGCAACACATGTCTTAGTGTAAGTTTCCGAAACTATCTAGTGTTTGAGCTAGCCTTGTTATAAGTTTGTTAACAGAGCCATCGCATACTTTGGATAATTCGAAGTCAAAATCGAGGACAAACATAGAGAATGATTTCTCCTCATTAAACTTAGAAAAACTAGATAATATCAATGATCTAGTTATATCTAGTTCCTTAGACCAAATCAATATCCTCTTAAAACTGACTATACATAAATCCATTATTGTGACTATATGCATTTAAATGTTTTAGTTAATGAATCTCAATTAATCTCTTCAGGGCAAACATAGAGAATGATTTCTCCTCATTAAACTTAGAAAAAACTAGATACTATTAATGATCTAGTTATATCAAGCTCCTTAAAATTATCTATACACAAATCCACTATTGTGTCTATGTGCATTTAAATGTTTTAGTTGATTAATCTCTACAGGGCATCATAATCAAGTTTTAGTTGATTTTACTCTACAGGGCATCATAATCAACCAAGCGCTATGTGAACATATGATGCATCATTCTCATTCTTCATAGCTTTAAGAGATGTCTCAAAAATTTCTTTGACCACATTCACACATCTGTTTAGACAAATTTATAAAACTAAACCGATAATATTACATAAAGTCTCATCTCATATGTATATTACACAAATGAATATCCTCTTAAAATTATCTATACACAAATCCACTATTGTATTTCTTTGACCAAATGAATATCCTCATATGTATTTCTTTGACCAAATGAATATCCTCTTAAAATTATCTATACACAAATCCATGTCTATGTGCATTTAAATGTTTTAGTTGATTAATCTCTACATGACATCATAATCAAGTTTTAGTTAATTAATCTCTACAGGGCATCATAATCAACCAAGCGCTATGTGAACACATGATGCATCATTCTGATTCTTCATAGCTTTAAGAGATGTCTCAAAAATTTCTTTGACCACATTCACACATCTGTTTAGACAAATTTATAAAACTAAACCGATAATATTTCATAAAGTCTCATCTCATATGTATATTACACAAATCTATTTACAGTGTACTAAGTCTCTCTAATCGAAATGTTCCAATTGCTTGAAAGTGTAATTTTCAAATTAGGCTTCTCTTGTTATTTATAGGAGAAAATGAGCTATAACAACTCATTAATTATAAACCTTGATCATATAACCACAACCGAAACACCATTCAACATCATAAATTTGAGTTGAAACATATTAAACATAACATATAAAACATTCGACATCATAAATTTGAATTGAAACACATTAAACATTAAACATAGCATATAAAACATTACTCTCCATACAACTAAAGGCGTATATATTTTGGTTTTTCCTCCTCGCACTGATTCAGGAGGAACTCGTTTTATTAGAGGAGTGATCGGGTTTGAGTATGCTAGGACCAAGCTTAAATCGTGAACAACGGCCCTGATCATGATGGACAAAAACATGACCAATCCAAAATCGGTACTTTTTTGTCAGTGTGCCCATTCTAGTTGGTTCGAATATGAACATTGTCAAGAACCAGAAACTAGTGCTTGATAAGGTGTCTAATAGGCTGTAAAAGCAGAAAATAGAAAAGCTAAACGGGTAAGACATAAACATCTATCTTAATACCCGTCTCAATACAATTGGGTTCTGGTTTTCCATTCATCCTTGCCCAAAATACTAATTCAATATCAAAAACATAAATATTCAAAAACTGAATCCGTCCATAATCTACGCAGCAATATCATAACTTCATAATATGAAGCGATTAACAGATGAAAAACCAAACATTTTATCAAAAAAGATAACTAATCAAAGAGGGAGAAACCCATGTCATCATCGCTCTCCTCCTTTTCTTCCTTTTTCTCTTCAGCTGCAGGTGCTTCAGCAGCGGCCGCACCTCCAGATGGTGCAGAAGCAGCAGCAGCTCCTCCGAATGAAGCCCCACCACCACCTCCACCAATAATCACCTACAAAAAGAACCAGATTTTTGTTATAACTTATGATCTCTTTTAACACAATATATTCATAATCCAACATCATAACATGTCAAATTTATAGCTTCAATGGCAGTTAGCAAGAAACCAACAATCCAACACTTAAGTGCAACAAGGCAAACGTTAACATAAAAACTGAAAAGTATTTGCTACCATAAATCAAATAAAATCAAATTATCCGTCCAAGTAAAAGTCAAAAACTAGACGAGGCATCAAGCCAGCTTTGATATGTTTGAAATGCAGTTAAACCGGTAGTTGAGGTTGCAAGTTGAAAGGGTGAAGATATATTCTAAAAAGCTGCAAAATAAAACCAATATGATCAAGTTTGTAATACATTTCCTTGATACATAATGGGATGCATCAATTAGGTCACTAATCTGCAAATTAACAAACTCACAACAAACTAACTATTTGTCAAAAAACTACCTTAGCAATTTATTGAATGTGAAACAAATGAAACAAAATACACAGAAGTTTGAAATAAAATGCTATTAGACCCTGAAGATGATGATGAGATGCATCACTTAGGTCTCTAATCTGCAAATTAACAAACTCACAACAAACTAACTATTTGTCAAAACACTACCTTAGCAATTTACTGAATGTGAAAACAAATGAAACAAAATAGACAGAAGTTTGAAATAAAATGCTATTAGACCCTGAAGATGAAGAATAACATGATGTTGCTAACTTGCTATGAATCAAAAAGTCACATCTTGCTATCTATGGAGTCTAATTGATCAATATGTTTCTTATTAACTACCTTTAACATTGAATATCAGTAGTAAGATAACATCTTGCTATCCATCGAGTCTAATGCACCAATAAGTCAAAATGGATGTACGATTATAAATGCTTATTTTTATATAATTATCGCAGCCTAAAACCAGATCTATGTACTAACAATTACCCAATCAGAATCAATAAGCATCGAAGATTAGGGCAAATAATAGTTTCACCATAAAACACTATATTGAATTCAGAAACAGTAGATCGAGCACGTTGATAACCGTCAGGAAGTTCTAAATAGATCCGGAGCAATCAGACACTGAAATTAACGCCTGCGTTAACTTCCGATTTGAAACAAATGAATAAATCATAATCACGATGATGATTTATCGTTAAACAATAATCTACTTCCAATTAATGAATACAAACATTACGAGATCTAGATAACAACAAATAGATGTAAACAAGTAAACAGAAGTGAACAGATGAGAAGAAGATCTACCTGAAAGACAGCGGAATCAGGGAGAACGTAGCTGAACGACGATTGAACACCGCCGGAAGAGTCGGAGGAAAGGGCGGCGTTAACGAGCTTCCTCTGAAGAGCGTAGGTGCAGTCGGCGGAGCCTTCAAGGTCTCCGTTTAGCTGCTTGGCGGTCCACTCGCCGCCGGAGGATTTGCATACGAATGTGAAAACTCCCATTTCCGGCGAGGGTTTGTTGGAATCACAAGCGACGGCGGAGAGGAGATTTTGTGAGGGCGTTTTGAAGGGTTGGTTTTTGGTTTATGTATAGGTGTGTCGTTATGGAAAGAGAAAAACCCTAAATTGAGTTAAGAAGACAATTTTGCCCCTAGGCCCGTTGTAAGGTTGGTTCAAGACTTTAAAATCTCTAAAAAAATAAGCAAATTACATTTTGCATATTATATCCTTTAGAAATTATTTAAATTTTATTATTTATCCTTAAATTAAAAAATATTAAAAATTGTCATTTATGTTTAAACTTTGTTACAAGTTACATCCAATTCTCTAAGAGAGATTAAAATTTTCAGCCAGCTCTAGTAACATGCCTTACATACGAGGGTAATTTAGTCTTTTACTCGTTCATGGACTATCCTTGTAATTTAATGAAACAGAGGGGTTATTCTTTAGTGTATTAAAAATGGTTTTACCTCCACCACCGTCAACGGACCACCACTTTTTCTCATTCACTATACCACCACCACCAACATCGATCTACGCATCACCCCACTCGCCGTTTGTACCACCATCGTATTCAACAAACAATGGAAACCAATTATTTCTCTCATTACAAAACCGTCATGGCAACCACCTCTCACTGCTGCCCATTTTTTCTCCGACGAACCAGTAACCGGCACTGATTTCAAATGCACCCATATCCTTAATTTCAAACCCTTACTTTAAACTGATTTCAAGCAAACACATAATCCTTGATTTTGTCTGAACCGCACAACCACCATCACAATAGAATGCAATTCAGTATGATTTTTTGTTTGAGAAACCTAAATCATTTGAAGATAAATAGCTATATTGTCACACCCCGCCCTGTCGCGTCCTACCAGGCGCGGGGGGGGGGGGGCGACATGGGACCGGCTGACTGTATCAAAACACGCAGAAGCATACAGATAGATGTAAGGATACAAGTTTAACACACACAAACGGGCGACCCGTCCAATACACAAGCATATACAAACCATGGGGACTTAATCTATTAAGGCTTAAAAGTCACACGTATGTCTACGCCTAGGAAGAACCTAAGGCTACAAACACGGTCAATGAACAGACAAAGAACAAAAGATAGTCATGGCGGGAACAAGTATCACAAAACTACAAAACAATCCCCAACAAGTACAAAACAAACTCATACCTAACAATCCCAAACGTGACTCCCACCATAGCTTTACCTACGTGCACATGAACCAAAAAGACGTCAACAACAAAAGTTATTGTTGAGTCGTAGCGCATTTGACTCCAACACAAGTTCCCAAAACAAGTAACAATATTGTGCCTATTATAAATTTCTATGGTTAAACCAGCACTCCGAGAGTACGATCCTACGGTCGCACGCCTCCCTTCGTGTACTAGACATATACGCCATCACCCGACCGCTAATGGGTCCAACAAACGAGTATGAGACACCATGATCTACCATCTACAGTTGTATAGGTGCAATATATGTCTTTATGACCAACATTCGGGTCCAAATTAACCATAATAATCAACATGAACGTCCCGTAACATGCGAGTTTAAATTTATAACACGGTAACAAATACCTAAGCACGGTAACAACAACAAGTAACAATTTTGACATGGTTCATGTACACCCCCAAAACATTTAAATAAAAGTAGGGGAAAAGCTATCAACTCACAGTTTCTCAAATAGTGGAAACAACAAACGTCACATGGCACGAGAGATCCAAAGTCCAGATGTATCACAAATCCAAGACTATTATAATGATATATACATATATATATATATATATATATATATATATATATAGGGGATGAAACTATTAATAACCTTAGTTATATACATAACTCAATAACTCATTCTAGACACCAAGAAGTTGTCACATGTCACCTAAGTTCCTATTCCAAAAGTGGTAAAATTCTCATTTAACCCAAAAGTAAACTACTCCCTATTCTAGACACCAAGAAGTCGGTTTTTATTAAAAAAAATACCATTGAAGTAGTCGCATTTTTATCTTTAATTCGGATGTGGTCCCGACATTTTTTAGAAAAAAAATTGAACGTTCGTCTTAAATGTAAAATAGCACTGGTGCACTTTTCTGGCAGCACTGATGATAATGACGGATATTTAAAAAAGTCAAAATAAGTCGAGACCACATTCACATTAAAGATAAAAACGACGAGTCTAATGGTATTTTTTTTATAAAAAACCGACTTAAAAAAAAGTTATAGCCGTTTTAAAAATTGAGGGGTAGTTTTCTTTTTGGGTAAAACCCCATTTATACCCTTTTCACTTAAAAAAAAGTTAGTGACACATGACACTCATCAAAGGCATGATGGCTTGATCGAACAGTTAGTGAGTAATTATTGGTTTGACAGCCCACCTAACTTGACCGGTAACTGGTGTTGGGTGATTGAAAGCCTTATTTGTCAAGGGTTGGATTACGTCACTCTATGTGTACTATATCAATGCTTGTTTATCATATCAGAATATCATATCACTCGTGGATCGCATGTTTAATCTATCATAGTATATCAAACCTATGTTTACTCACTAACAATTCGTAGTTGACCGTTATTTTGTACATGTTGTAGGTTTCCTTACAAGATGATGACTTCATGATGATGACACC
This sequence comes from Deinandra increscens subsp. villosa, assembly GCA_039602395.1. Taxonomy (NCBI): domain Eukaryota; kingdom Viridiplantae; phylum Streptophyta; class Magnoliopsida; order Asterales; family Asteraceae; genus Deinandra; species Deinandra increscens. The sequence continues at coordinate 6,940,074 of JBCNJP010000016.1, forward strand.
TTAGGATTCATGCGGACTTAGTAAGATCTAATCATACGAGATAGTGTGTTATTAGTATTGTGCAAGATGATAGAATATTATATTATTTGATTGAATGAAATGTGTCGATTAAGAATATCGCAACATTAATAGTGTTGTGTGCAACTAAACAATCATCGCGCCCTGACATATTCCATCGTCAGTTGAAGTGTGATACTCTAGTCCAGTATGATAAGGTGATAGCTATATTATGTTGGACCCATAATCTTCATTCTGTGACTAATGAATTTCCATCAGATAATCTTTACTAATGGCGCACATCTTTCTTGACAAACTTGAAGGAAGCAACCCTTAAAATCAGAAGCACTTGTGACTTAATCCTAGAAAGTTCAATGACAAATGGATCTTTTAACCGTTAAAACCACTAATGATAAAAATTTAAAGGTTCTGACAAACACGCCTTATGAAGCATAGAAAAAGTTTCAATTAACTTAGCTCTTCCCAGAGAAGATTATGAACTTGCAGTTAGAAAAGCCACCAAATGCAAATACAAAAAACTTTAGGAAGAAGATAACCAATGCACTATTGGTTATCAGAATCCTTTGGAAAACATCATCTCCTTTTCGCCTTAGCAACCGTGTCTAAAAGCATTTCGATGAGTGATGCTTAGATACAATTTATTTCATATTATTTCTATTCTAAATGCACTTACATGGTTACAAATTATAGTGTTTTATATTATTATTGGTGTTGAGTAGGTTATGAATTTTTTTTTTGAGTTTAACTGGTGTAATTAAGTTGGACACGAGCTATAAACATGGGCAAAATTGTAATAGGCCTATGGGTGCACGTGTATCCCTCAACCTCGTACGCGAAGTGGAGATTTTTATTTACGGTTTTTCAAGTATTTTTTTCTAGTGATGGGGAGTCATTAAATAAGTTCTAGACTAAACATAACCAATTAACACTTTTGTCCCAGTAGTTCTTCTAAGTCTTATTAAGTGCATTTCTTTTTTCTTCTTGACTGACCCGGGTTCAAGCTTGACTTACTACATTATATTTTTTTAGTTCAAATCTTGATTGGTTAATAGTCCTCACAGCAACCATGCCCACTAAACTAAAATATTAGTAGGTAATAGCTCAAACTTAAATGCCTAGTAGTCCAATCCAAATATAATTACAAATTAAATATCAATACATTAACATTGATGCTCAATTCGAAAAAAATAATTGATCATCCCCATTTCTTCTATAATATATTTTTTTTTCTTGAGATCTTGCAGATGTACGATTTAAATTTTATAAAACAAAAAGTAACTAATTGTCCAATTATCTAATACATTTATTTTTAATTCGTAAAAGACCATCGTATGTATATTGTTTAAATTCAAATGACGGTATTTATTTTATTATCGTGTAGTTATTGTCTTATCTAACCAAGCCGGTCCAGACCAAAATTTTTATGTATGTTTCTATGAAACTGGCATAAATCTAAAAATAGTGACTCCATCAAAAAAAATTGTGGACCTCCTTAAAATGTTTTTCTAGTTCCGCCCGTGGCTATAAATATATATTAACAAGTCAAATTTCTTGATTATTTTCATGAATTATTAGTTTTTATTTATTATAAATTGAATAAAAAATATTAGAATAAAAATAATTAAATAAATTTTTGCTGTTGTCATGAATGTAACAGCGAGGGGTTCAAATAAAATTTGTGGACCTCCTTAAATGTTTTCTAGTTCCGCCTTGGCTATAAATTATATTAACAAGTCAAAATTTTTAATTATTTTCATGAATTATTAGTTTTTATTTATTTTAAATTGAATGAAAATATTAGAATAAAAATAATTAAATAAATTTTTGATGTTGTCATGAATGTAACAGCGAGGGGTTCAAATGAGAAATTTGGTTGGATAAGAAGAAATTTCAGTTATTGGATTTTGATCTAATAAAAAAGGAACGTAGCCATCTTTGTTGACTTTTTATCTACTTCCACAAATTTTTTACACATACATAACTTTCACCTACGACGTTATCTTTAAAAAATACACCATAAAAACGGATATTTTTTTATCTTTAAAACGCATATAGTGTTGCTATATAATTTTTTTTTTAAATTACTCTTTCGATTTTTGACACAATTTTCAGATCATTGTGTCAAAATGTTCAGATCATTATGTCATTGTGTCAAAATTATATACAGTGTTGCTATATATAAAATTAAAAAAAATTACTCTTTCGATTTTTGTTACCATATGACACAATTATCTGAACATTTTGACACAATATGACACAAAAATCTGAATATTTTGAAACAATGACACAATGATCTAAACATTTTGATACAATGACACAATGATCTGAACATTTTGATACAATCGAAAGAGTATTTTTTTTAATTTTATATATTACAACATTTTACGCGTTTTAAAGATAAAAAACGCTAGTTTTTTCTGGTGTATTTAAAAAAAAAAACTAATGTTGTATCTTAGAGTTACAAAGGTTTAAAAAATAAGGGGAATTTGATTAGAGTCAAAAATGTTTTTTTATCTTTTGTCTTTCTCTCTCTAATTGTACAAAGAAAAAACTTTGGGCCATAAACCTTCATTTAATTAAAGATCTAATATGAAGATCTAATGGCTATGATTTTTTCTTATCCAAACTAAACTTAATTTTTTTTTCAACAACCAACGAATCCCCTGGAAAACCCGTGGAGTATTTACACCAGTTGAGCTCATTCCAGGAAAAATTCACATCCGCAAACAGTCGGGTGGTAAAACCTGAGAGCTCAGGAATCGAACTTGTGATTCTCAGTCCCAAGTTTTTCTTCATCGCCAATAAGTCAATAACCACTAGGACTAGTAGTTATTGCTCAATGTGATGTTGGGCTGAAAATTAAATGGAAGTTGGGCTTCTTGAAGGAAGAATACAAATAAATTGGAGGGTTCGACATATGGAGAGTTAACGTGGAGCAGAAGGGGTTCGACAAGAGGGCAGAGGCCTAAGGCTATCCGTAATGGTGGGGGAAGATGGCGCCCATAGCGCCCCCATCGTAGTGGGGATAGCGCCATGGCGCCGGAGAGTGAGAGGGGAAGAGGGCGTGATGAAGATGGCGCTCCAAGGGAAGAAAAGAGAAGATGGCGCCGACAGGGATGGTGGTAGGGGCGCTATAAGGGGGTTATGGGCTCCATGGCGCCCCATGGAGCCCCATTACACATGGCCTAATACGGCAGCCCTTCTTGGCTGCTATTGTTGTACACGGGAAACGAGAAGAAAAGCAGCAGGTTTCATCTATTAAAAATGAGGTTTTATTCTTTTGGTTTTTGAAATACATTGTTTAGCACTTTTAAGTATTTTGGTTGGTTTATTATAATGAAGAATGAGATAATGAAGAATGATATAGTGAATGTAAACTATATTTTTATTTAATATGATTGGCTAATTTACTTGTGATCATGTGTAGGGTTTTTAATTTTTTCTATTGTTTTTGATTGTTTATGCAAGTTTAGGTCAGTTTATTTTATTTAACTACCTAAGGTAAGTCAGATATTGTATCCATGGAAAAGAGTGAAGATATAAAGAAACTATTGTGAAGGAAGAAGCATTTGCGAAAAGATAGTGAGTACTAACCAGTAACCAATGCTTGCCTTGATCTTCAAAATAAATGGAAGCCAGAAGGATTTGTCATAAATTCACATCGATAAAAGTTGTGAGAATTACTAGAAGCCACACGAATACATGATTGTAATGGAACTAGGGTTGGCAATTTTGACACGAAACACGACAATGTTAACATGTTTCGTGTTTGGGTTTAACAGGTTTCGTGTCGTTAATAGGTCGACATGTTAAGACCTGCTAATTTTCGTGTCTTAACAGGTCGAAACCTGTTAACCTGTTAAGACACGTTTATATTTTAATAATATATATATTTTAAATAATATATTAAAGATATATTAGAATTACATTATTAGGTGACGGCTCTCAAAATTACATTCCATTTCTGTCGTAACATACATTCATACATCTCTTAATTCTTAAACCCGTTAAAATAGAGGTCGTGTTCGTGTCTAAACAGGTTGAGTGAAACGATTTTATCGTATCGAACGTCGATTAGTTAAAATTTCGTGTCTAAGCAGGTTTTATCGTGTCGACCCGTTAAAATACAGGTCGTGTTCGTATTTTGAAAACTAGGCACGGAAATTTTTCGTGTCGTGTTCATATTTGAGACCAATTGTGTCGTGCCTTATCGTATCGTGTCTTAACATGTCATATCTGACACGATTTGCCAGCTCTAACCGGAACTAAAGCAACTTTACTATTGAAAATGTTTCCCTTGTCACATGCGAATATCTTCTGGTGCCGCATATGCGATGTATATGCACTCAGGTTGCAACTTGCCATTTATCATGATATAATATGTTGTATCTTATCTTTTTGGTAAAGACTCCGGGAATCGATATAGATGCTCTACAAAAACTCCTCCAAAGCCATAATTATCTTTTCCATTTTGCTTCCATCTTCTCATTACATTGTTTGAAACTTTCCTTGGTACTTAAACTAACAATTATGCACTGCTGTGATGCTTTAAAATTGGCTGAACCTAGTTATACAATGTCTCCTATTACCTTGGTTGACTATTTGAAAGTTGAGAAAGAAGTTTGTTTTCTACAGAAAGAACTGTCAAGTCACCCAGGGGCGGAACCAGTGTACTGAGAGCGGGTTCACGGGAACCCACGGGATTTCAAATTTTTTTTAGAAATATATAGAAATTTATAGAAAAAAATAAAAGTGAATCCTGATATATTATAAAAGTGAATCCTATTAAAACTCAAAGGCTGATTTGCTTCAATGGTTGCTCCGCATCCTTGCAAAGTGTAAGGGTCTAATGTTCGATTCTTGTGTAAACCGTTTTTTTGGTTTATTTTAATTTTTTTTTCTTTTTTTAAAAACCTTTTACACGCCGCCACCCCCCAAATCAGATCTGCTCACCCTCACTTACACGCCCCCAAATCACAAACAGACCCAGGCACCCAACGAACCCTAGTAAATCCCGTCCACCACTCCCGCCGGTTCCGTCCGGCGTCCGCCAATCCGACTCCGGCGCTTCTTTCGTCGGCGCCGCTGCTCTGCTTCTCACGGCTCACGCCGCTGCTCTGCTGCTCACGGATCCGCCCCCGTCTCCTGCTCTCGTCTCCGTCGCTGCTTGCTCCGGCTCCGCCGGCCGCTGCTCTGCAGCTTCTGCTGCTCACCGTCTCTCGGGGATTCACAATCACATATTCACTAATTCACAGAATCATAGCAAGGTATTGATTTGGTTGATAATTGATTCTTGAACAGAATAGTTATTTTCTTATTGATTTGGGTATTGATTTGGTTAATTGCCTAATTGGTTCTTGAATAGAATAGTTATTTTCCTATTGATTTGGGCATTGATTTGGTTAATTGGTTCTTTGAACAGAATAGTTGTTTTCTTATTCATCAAACATTTCGGTTGTTGAATATGGTTAATGAGTATTTGATGTTCTTATATCGATATTTTTTTAGGTATAATAAGTATTGAGAGCTTTTTCAAAAGAAAACCATTCAATTTTGAATCGTCATCTTCTAGTGATGAATACTCAAAAACAGAGTTGAATGATCTTCCATATGATTCGGGCGAAAGAAAACTGATTTCATCTTATTATGTGTTTTCCTAAATATTAATGACAATGTTTTCTCTAATTATTGTAACGTATATTCGTATTGTTATTTTGTTATCAACTTTACCCGACCCGAACCGATCAAACCGAAAATTTTGACATTTAGTGTTTAGAATTCCGACCCCCGAAAAAAAGTGAACCCACGTGAAGAAAATCCTGGATCCGCCACTAAAGTCACCTATCATCGAAACATTGGCTTCAATGAATGTGATGTACAAGACGTTGTTGAGCTCAAACACCATATGACACTAAAAAATCTCCACAAATAGAATACAACAGTTGATCAACTCTCTAAAAATGAAGTGAAATGTCGTATTTTCAAGTGAAAAATGTTTGCATTTTTGGATCTTCAAGGAACAAGTTTTGGTAGCATCATCTTAAGAGAAGATTGTAAGGAAATCAGTCCTCTGGGATAGATGTTACAACCGACATAAAGCAATAGAGTTACCACGGAAGACATTCACCGGCATAAGGCTCAAGAATGATTTATCCCGGTAGGTCAACATGTATACTGGGATAAGGTCATTATTCTGGTTGCTAGCTACCCTGGTGGAATAGGTCTTATCCTGGTAAAGTAAAGCTACCAGTATAACTCGAATTACCCCTGTAAGGAGAGTTATTCCGGTGTTGACTATTTAGCTATGCTTACCCTGGTACTGACGATTAACTTGCACTGCAATTTACCCATACTCTTAAGTTGCTACTATTGTAGAAGCTGTCAACTTATCTACTTACTTTATATCCATAATGTAATCATTATGTTTTACTATTAGTTTATAGATCTTGTTGATCTTAGAGAAGTCTTGTTGATTTCTCGAGCACTATATATTGTAGACTTGATCTTTGTTTTACGAACACTTGTTCGAATATCTGTAATCGTTTACAAGCAAGTAATACAAGTGTACTGCCTAGTTTTATCCAACCTATAGTGTTCTTACTTGTTTATCTTATATCTGTAACTACTTTAACTAATATAAGAGAGTGTATTGTTTCCGCATGATCACGCTCTTAAGTAAAATCTTGTCTAAGGTTACACAGTGATTAACCACGATTTTACAATCATGTTCCATCCAGATCCGTCGCATATGCGCCGCATTTGTCCTGTTCCGTCCAGATCCGTCGTATATACGTTCCTGGCCACATTCGTTCTGGACTCTGAAGCTTGCCCCCAAATGCATTTATATATTTTCAGTAACTCATATCCACCGCATAATGTTAAATATCAAGGCATCCGGCTTCATGCTGCTTCACCAAGCACCAAGCAACACAACTTCAAATATGAAGCCGTCTCTTCAAAGCCGCTACCCAAGATATGAAAACCGACCGAAGCCCTTAAAGCCTTCAAACAGAAATGATGAATGGTGAAGCCGAGCATCACACCCTCCCCCTTACATTTTTGGTTTTTTTTTAGGGCTAAAACTTCTACGAGCAATAAGTTGTGGCTACGAATTCTTCAAGCAATTAACAAACGTCACTTTGTTTTTATTTGGTTTCTTGATAGATGGATTTATAATATTATATTATTATTTCTAACTATTTTCAAATCAATTTAGTTGATCTCTTATTTTTATAAGTTAAAATGTTATTTTTTCCAGTGAACTGAACTGTTGACGGCAGTCTTACATTTTGTCTCTACGGCTTCCTTTAGCTACGAGTAGATATTTAGTATTAAATAGTGTTAAACCCAATCCCAAACAATAGTCAAGAAGAAAAACTAAAAAAACTCAGGACTAGACAAGAAAGACGCATAGAAAGTAAAGAGAGAGGGGTTCCTTTTCTTGTATTGTATTGATGATTTTAAGGATTTCCGCACTAACTCGATCCTCATTCTCTCGTCTATATACATTTTGAACATACCTTTGTAATACACTTTCTAACCGTGAACGGTAAATTTTAAAGCCACCACAAACTATCAATTCCGAGCCTAAAAATTTTGTTCACTTTGGTGTGACACCTACTTGACATATAGTTAATAAGGACTAAATTTAAAACATTTAAAAATTAGAGACTAGACTTTAAATTACCCTAACCACAGGGACAACGTTTGTAAGTATATTATCACAAAGAAGCGAATCTTCGTAACCCCACCTCTATATAATAAGACAACTTTAATCGTAAACAACTCGAACACCAAATCAAACAACATGACATCCGATGTGGTCGTAGTGATGGTCCCCTTTGTCGCCCAAGGCCATCTCAACCAACTCCTCCACCTCTCCCGGCTTATCTCCGCCTACAATACTCCCCATCCACTTCATCTCCACCGCCACCCACATCCGCCAGGCCCGTGTCCGTCTCCACGGACGCAACTCACACACCGATCTCATCCGTTTCCACGAACTCCCCGATCCCGAATTCATCTCCTCGACAACCCGACCCGAACACCACAACTAACTTCCCCACTCATCTCCAATCTTTATTCGACTCGTCCCTCGATCTCCGCGGCCCCGTTACGGACATTGTCCGTGGGCTAGCGGAAATCTCTGGGAGAGTCGTTGTGGTTCATGACTCGGCTATGTCGTATGTTGTTCAAGACGTGAGGTCGATCCCCAATGCTGAGACGTATATCTTTCGTGCTTTGTCGGTTTTTTATACGTATTGTTTTAACTTGGAGAGGTTAGGGAGAGAGCTACCGTTCGGACCGGAGGTGTTACCGCGTCTGCCGAAGTCCGAGGAAACGATGAGCAAAGAGTTCTTGGAGTTCGTCAAGCTACAATACTTGCATCAAACGTTTCATGTTGCAAATCTATACGATTCGTCGAGGGTGATTGAGCCGGAGTTTCTCGAATCACTCGAGAGAGAGGAGATATGCGGGAAACGACATTTCGCGGTGGGTCCATTTAACCCGGTGGACATCCAACCGGATGTAACCAACTCCGCCCACCGTCACACCTGCTTGAAATGGCTAGACAAACAATCCGAAAAATCTGTGGTTTACGTTTCCTTTGGGACGACAACGACGTTCACTGAGTCACAAATCGCGGAGCTCGCGATTGGATTGGAGAAAAGCAAGCAAAGGTTTTTATGGGTGTTGCGGGATGCGGACAAAGGGGATGTGTTCAAGAATGACGGGGAGAAGAGAGTTGTGTTGCCGGTTGGGTTTGAGGATCGGGTTGAGGGGAGGGGTTTGGTTGTGACAGAATGGGCGCCACAGTTGGAAATTTTGGGACATTTGTCTGTGGGTCTGTTTGTGAGTCACTGTGGGTGGAACTCGTCAATGGAAGCGATGACCAGGGGAGTTGCGATCGCTGCATGGCCGATCCATTCGGATCAGCCACGAAATGCTTTTTTATTGGTAGAGGTTTTGAAGGTGGCGTTGATGATGAGAGAATGGTCGTGTAGAGATGAGTTAGTAACGTCGGTAATGGTAGAGAAGGTTATTAGGAAATTGATGGATACAGAGGAAGGGGCGGCGATAAGGCGGAGATCAGCTGAACTGGGTGGTGAGTTACGTAACTCTCTGGTGGAAGGTGGTGTTGGTCGTAAGGAGTTGGATTCACTCGTTTGTTATATGCGAAGATAGCGAGATGCAATTGCATACAATTTTTCAGTGAAATACAATTATTGTCACGTGTCTAACTTTATATTTAAAGGTTAAAATGTATGTCGTAACGTTAAAAGGTTTCAAATTTAAATATTGTAAGATGAATTATGTCGTGTATTTATTTATTGCTGGAACGGCATTGTCACGTTTTATTTGTCCATTGTTGTTTGACATTTAGTGATTCAATTCAAGTGTGTTTCCTTGTCCACAAGTGCTTCTAGTAATGGATCGATTCTTTTGGGATAATAATATATACATGTGCCAGTCAAACTTTGAAGGCTCAAAATTATTACAATTAGGAAATTTGAAGTTTTATCATTGCGAAAATTAGTAATGATTTCTTTTGCCATTTATATAAAAGTTTAAAACTACCGATTGTATAGTTGCGCGTCACAAGAGTGAGATTAAAATGGTGAAGTGTGTAAAAAGAACTATGAGAAGTTGGGAAGATCCGAGTTTGGATATTGAAATGCTGATAAAAACATATATCGTACTATCATAGCAGTACATTCGGAAATAAATGAAAAGTTACTCTGTTGCATATTTAATCGTTAAGAGACATGAAAGCATGTTTTAAAAAAGAAATAAAAGGTCAGTTTTGAAAGAAAAAAAATCTACATCGAAACATAACCAGCACAATTTTATTGAAATTTATACCGAAAAGTCGATAAAATTAAACACCTCAAACAAGGGACGTTTAGTTGGTGAAATTCATCGTAATTATGATTTGAATTTGAAGGAATTAGATATGAAATTAAATTTTACAAACAAATGGAAGTTAAAAAATATTAATTTGTAAAATTGATTTTTGAAACTTTGAGAAAATTGCCCGGTAGGGTTGAGACTCTGTCGGGCCAAAGGGTAGGTCGAGTCGGGTAAGGCGACGACTCACGTCGGGCCGGTCGAGCCGAGCACGTCAAGTTGGTCAGTGGGTCAGATTAGTCGGTTTGGTCAGGCCAGTCAGTTGGGATAATTCGGCCGGGCAGCGAGTCCGGGCAGCCCAGGTCAGGTGGCGGGTTGGTCCGATCCAGACGGTGGGTCCGTCGGTCCGGTCCGGACGACAAGTCACGTTGTTCCGGTCCGATCGACGGGTCGGGTAGGTGCGGTCCAGTCAGCGGGTCGGGTAGGTTCGGGAGCGAGTCCGGACCCAGTGGCGGGTCGGGTCTGGTCGATCAGGGGCGGGTCAGTCCGGATTGTCGAGTCGACTGTATTATTTATATTACGCTTTAGCAGTACAAATGTATTGTATAGTAGTTTTTGTATTTCCGTTTTTTATATTGTGCAGCAGTACCAATTTTTTATGTTTTCAACAAAGTTCATTGACTATGAATAATACCTTTCGTTGATTGAGTCACAACACAATTAGTACGGGAGTCAGTGGAATTATGAGTAGAGCCATGTAACACTGTAACATAATCTTTAAGTTCTAAGTTTGATACTTGAAGAATTTGACTTCTAACTTTAAGGACGTTAGTCAGCTTTTTTTTTTTTTTCTGTATTGTCATTTTCTTTACATAGCATTTTAGCTTATACAAATATGTTATCCTCGCCACAAAGTAAATTTGGGGTAAAATCTAGTTCCATTAATTTACGTAATTGATATACAAGGACTAAATTAAAACATTTAAAATTTAGAGACTAGATCTCAATTACCCTAACCACAAGTACAACGTGTGCAACTATGCAAGTATTTTAATCACAAAGAGGGAATAACATCTCGTGATTCGACAAATGACAGCAAGAATCTTGAACCCCACCTCTATATAAGGTTAAGAGTAAGGGGCTGTTTGTTTCAGTCTGTTTCATTTGATGCTAAATGAATAAGCTCTCTGTATAGTAAAGAACTGCTAAATCAATAAGGTGCTGAATCATTATGTGCTGTTTGTTTGGACATCTAAATGACTTGTCTGTATGGTAAAAAAAACGCTAACAAATCAGTGTGAGAACAAAAAAGTTTATTTTTTTCTTTCATTACCTTATCCCATATTGGTGTAGGAACAAAACACCAAAAATTTGATTCATTACTTTGTCCCATATTGGTTTGAGAGCAAAAAGTCTATTTTTTTCTTTCATTTAATTTGTCCCACATTGGTGTGGGAACTAAAACATTGTTAGTTTATATATGAAAACCTACATGACTTATTAAGTTCTTATGTTGTGTTTTACTCCGATATCTACCCGCGCACAGGGGGGGGGTGCAAATTTGGTAAAAATTGCCTTCCCGTCCGCGCGACCTGCGGACACGAATGCAACTCCGAAAAGCGGGGGGCGAGCACAAAATTCGTTAAGATATTTTGCCCATTCAGACGCCATTAAGGCGAAACAAACAGGCCCTAATACTCTCCCCATTTCCCCACTCCATTTTTGGTGTCATCTCATCATTCCCCACCCCTTCCCATTTTTCCCCATTTTGTGGGTAATGGTTTCCCCAATCACTTTTTTATAATAAAATATTTAAAATAAAATACTAATAAAAACAAATACATTTTATAAATAAAAATTAAATCCTAACATTACAAATAAAAAAAAACTCCTAAAATTACTTATTTAATCCTAAAATTACTTATTAAATCCTAAACTTACAAATTAAAAAAAAACTACTTATAACACGCGAAGAGTTTGGCTCGAATTTTTTGAGCGATGGTTTTAGCCTCCTCGCTTGGGTCGGTTTCAACCCTATCGAGCTCACGACACATTTGCTCGCGTTCCAGTATTTCGAGTTCTTTCGCTCGTTGTTCTCGAGCTTGTCGTTGAAGTTCGATCTTTTCCCGTTGATACTCGTTAAACATTTGGAATTCGGAATGGTAAGCTCCACTCGAAGACGCTTTTCCTTTTCCTTTTGCTTTTTCTTTTGCTAAGCGTTTAGCTTTTTGGGTACCCATTGGAAGTGGTTCTTGGGTTGGGCTCTTGGGAGACGTTCCACCTACACCGAGGTTGAGATCGAAAGGAATGGATTGGGCTTGCGATGGACTATCGGTGTTGAAGCTCCGATTTGAATCGGATGTTTTGCTTCTTTAGAAGCACCTTGGTCATCACTATAGCAACCATCGTCCACCGTAAATGCCCCTCGCCATTTTTGAGAAACTTTCACCACATCCCAAACCTCCAACTTGTCGAAAGCGCCCTTGTTATCTAGTTTGAATTGATGATGGGTCGCCTTCATAATGTCTTCTTCGTTTTGCCCACTCTTTCGATTACCCAAAATGTGGATGTAGGTGTTGTTGAACTTGGTGACCTTCTTGTTCATGTCGCCCCACTTCGAGTACAATTGATGCTTGGTGCGAACAAAGGTATTTTCATATTTGAAGTTGGGGGGAGGATAATTCAACACATTGTGCCAATTTGCGGTAATTTTGTTCCAAAACGATTCTCTACTTTGGGCGTCTCCTAAAATTAAGAAAGGAAAAAAAAATTGTTAGTAATCTTTAAAAAATGTTAGTAAACTTTAAAAAAAAAACAAGTTATAAAATATATATTTTACCCGCAATCGAACTCTCCGAGACATCGACCCAACATCTCGCCAACGCCACTTCTTCTTTGACCGTCCAAGGAGTAGGAACCCTTTTTTGTCGGTCGTCGGGTTGAGACGCTTGACCCGTCTTCTTATTTCGTTTGACGGTATGTTTCTTCCTTTTTGTTTGAGTGGGTTGGGTGGGTTCGGTTTCCATGACAATTTCTTCTTGAGAATCGGTTTGGTGGGTTTGAGTGAATTGGGGAAAGTCATCGGGACCAAGATAATCAAATTCCGGCCAAGCGGCGAGGGAATCCGCCATCGTCGGTACGTAACCGGCGCTTCCAAATGGGTTTTGTTGAGAAGTGGGGGGTTGTTGCTCGGAAGGGTTGAGGTTAGAAAAGAAATCGTTGAAGCTCGACATGGTGTAGGTAAAAAATTGAAAGAAAGTTATAGAGATTTTATAAAATTTATAGAGAAGTAGAAGTTGGGTGTGAAAATGGGTTGAATGGTGGGGTTTAAATAGGTTGAAATTGGTAAAAAGTAAAAAAAAAATTAATTAAAAAAAAATGACCGTTGGTGGGGGGGGGGGGGGGGGGGGCACTTCAACGGCTCTCTCCCCACTTTTTCTTCTTCGGTCTCGGTACCCCGGCACCCTCTCCCGATCGGTGACCCCGACACCACCGCAGTGGTGTTCCTGATCGAACCGAGGCCACCGACCAGCCCCGATCCCACTCTCCCGAGGGTATTACTTTTACCCTAATAAGACAACCTTATTCATAAACAACTCGAACACCAATTCAAACATGACATCCAATTTGGTCGTGGTGATGGTCCCCTTCGTGGCCCAAGGCCATCTCAACCAACTCCTCCACCTCTCCCGCCTTATCTCCGCCTACAACATCCCCATCCACTTCATCTCCACCGCCACCCACATCCGCCAGGCCCGTGTCCGTCTCCACGGACGCAACTCACACACCGATCTCATCCGTTTCCACGAACTCCCCGATCCCGAATTCATCTCCCCACATCCCGACCCGAACACCACCACTCGTTTCCCTACTCATCTCCAATCTTTAGTCGACTCATCCCTCGATCTCCGCGGCCCTGTCACGGACATTATCCGTGGGCTTGCGGAAATAACCGGGAGAGTGGCAGTGGTTCATGACTCGACTATGTCGTATGTTGTTCAAGACGTGAGGTCGATACCCAATGCTGAGACGTATATCTTTCGTGCTTTATCGGTTTTTTATACGTACTGTTATAATTTCGAGAGGTTAGGGAGAGAGCTACCGTTCGGACCGGAAGTGTTACTGCGTCTGCCGAAGTCCGAGGAAACGATGAGCAAAGAGTTCATGGAGTTCATCAAGCTACAATACTCGCATCAAACGTTCCACGTTGGAAATCTATACGATTCGTCGAGGCTGATTGAGCCGGAGTTTCTCGAATCACTCGAGAGAGAGGAGATATACGGGAAACGACATTTTGCGGTGGGACCGTTTAACCCGGTGGACATCCAACCTGATGTAACCAACTCCGTCCACCGTCACACCTGCTTGAAATGGCTAGACAAACAACCTGAAAGATCCGTGGTTTACGTTTCGTTTGGGACAACAACGACACTCACGGAGTCGCAAATCGCCGAGTTTGCGGTTGGATTGGAGAAAAGTGAGCAAAGGTTTTTATGGGTGTTGCGGGATGCGGACAAAGGGGATGTGTTCAAAAATGACAGCGAGAGGAGAGTTGTGTTGCCGGATGGGTTTGAGGATCGGGTTAAGGGGAAGGGTTTGGTTGTGAGAGAATGGGCGCCGCAGTTGGAAATCTTAGGGCATCTGTCTGTGGGTCTGTTTGTCAGTCACTGTGGGTGGAACTCGTCTATGGAAGCGATGACTAGAGGAGTTGCGATTGCTGCATGGCCGTTCCATTCAGATCAACCACGAAATGCTTTTTTATTGGTGGATGTTTTGAAGGTGGCTTTGATGATGAGGGAATGGTCGTGTAGAGATGAGTTAGTAGCATCGGTAATGGTGGAGAAGGTTATTAGGAAATTGATGGATACAGAGGAAGGGGCGGTGATAAGACGGAGATCAGCAGAATTGGGTGGTGAGTTACGTAACTCTGTGGTGGAAGGTGGTGTTGGTCGTAAGGAGTTGGATTCACTCATTTGTTATATGCGAAGCGAAGATAGCAAGATGCAATCGAATACAATTTTTTTTAGTGAAATACAATTATTATCATGTGTATAACTTTATATTTTAAGATTAAAATGTATGTCGTAACGTTAAAAGGTTTCAAGTTTAAATATTTTAAATATTGTAAGATGAATACGTGATTATTGTGTTAGAAAATCCAAATTCCTGTTAGGAAAAGTTTAATATCAAGTGTTATTTATTTATTTTTTAGTTTTTGTTTTTTATTTTTGGAACGGCATTGTCACGTTTTATTTGTCCATTGTTGTTTGACATTTAGTGACTCAATTCAAATTCAAGGGTGCATTATCCTTGTTCACAAATCATAGGTACTTCTATTACGATTCTTTTGGGATAATATACATGGGCCACTCAACTGAAGGCTCAAAATTATTAGAATTTAGAATATTTGAAGTTTTTTCATTTATTCTTTTATATTAACATAACATAACTTATAGTACAAATTTTAATAACTAATGTATAACTTCTAAAGCACAAATAAATGTGCACCTTCCAAAGCCATTTGTATAACTCGATATACTTTTTCTTTACACTTTTTTCCGGACTTGAGGAGATGGGGGCAGTTGAGCTACTATACTCATTTTGATTAACTCTTCAATTTCTCCACCTTCACACAAACAATATCTCCATTAGTTTCCATCTCCAAGTAGATCTCGATTTCTCTCTCTCTCTCTCTCTCTCTCTCTCTCTTGCTGAAGATGACGACGACGGATGGAGACGGTGGTTGGTAAGGAGCGGTGATGGTGGTTGTGTCTCGATACGACGGTAGAAGCGATGATTTGGAGATAACCGATGTGTTGCGGTAACAATTTCTTTTTATTGGCTTCTGATTTGACTAATCGTGACTTGATTTTGCTATCTTCTGCTTTGATCTAAGTTTTTCCTCAACTTTCTTTGTTTTGTCACTAGCAGGCGCCACCACCAACACCACCGGAGGAAGTAAACGAGGCAGTGGAGCTTGAAACACACTCATGGCGATACCAAACAGGAGTTGGCGCATCCGCCGTAGATCTAGCATTCCTTCACTCAAAATACGAAGAATCGTAACCGAGTTTCGCCGGTGATGTCTCGGACTGGGTGTTGCCGATGGTTGTAATTCTTCGGGAGCGGAGGACCATTAAATATTAATTACGGCAGGCTTGGACAGATGCGGTGGAGCTGATTTTCAATTTAATAGGGGTTTTGGCTTAACCATATCAATTCTTTTTTTTTCCTCTTGCCTTTTCTTTAGTCCATTCAACTTGATACAATGTTCGATGTTTATCTAACATGTTTGTATTGCTATTATTTTCTACTTGCAGGTGTTTTCTGTATATGATATGTTTGCATCCAACAACTATCAAGGTGTGTTTTAGTATAATCATATTAAATATGTTTTTTTTAATTGATCTCACATATGAGTTTAGTTTTAGCATACTAAATATGTTTTTTCTTGATTGAGATTTGTTGCACCTTTCATAGCAAAGTTCAGAGACATTTGAATTTTGTTATAATATCTTGCTAAAAAAATTTCTTGCTTAATCTATCTGATATATAGCGTTATAAAGTGATAACAATGTAGTTTGCTTTCATTTTGTTAATGTGAGTAATTGATTGATTATGTATTGATCAACAATGCAGGTTGCCTTTTTTAACTCCCCCACCCCCACTCCCCTTGGTTGCTTTTTTATAATGGGAACTTAAATCGATACAAGGATTGTAAGGGATACTTTGATGAAGAAGATTAAGGTATCTCAATGGAATGAGGTGATTGACTTGAATCTCTATGGTGTATTCCTATGTACAATGGTATGGTATTTGAACATTATCAAACTTCTCTAACCTGTTTTATCTCTCTAAATTGTCTTTCCTTTCATGCAGCTGCTAAAATTATGAGGAAGAAGTAAAGGTAGACCCTTAAAGTTCCTTTTTGATGAACTTGCACATTGTTTTAACTTCAATTTTTTTTTTTTTTTTGTGAATATACATGGGAACTGTATATAGGTTCATTTTGTTTTATCACAAGTGGGTCGACCCGCGCTTCGCTGCGGAGTCGGACCGTTTTAGAAAGTCGGTTAGCCAAACCATGAGAATATAAAAAGAGGGTATGTCTCATATTAGTGTTTAGATACAACTCTTTTATCAAAAAAAAAATATCAGATATCAAACTGAACTCATCAATCATGCTTAAAACATCCTAAAGACCTAAAAATCATGTATAATTTTATAAGCTTCTAAGACTGATAAATTTGTTCTTACAATAGAAATCATGGGTAAAAGACGTAAAACCCAACTTCTATTCAAGAATTCTTAAATGAGAGGAAGTTACCTTGGGTTGATGCTTACAACTGTACATTTCTTTAACACATCCAAACGATGACTAATACCCTTGATCAATGAAAGGAAAATGAATATGTAAACCCTTATGATTAAATTCTAATATATGCTCATTCAATATGATCACGATCGACATTGATTTCATACGGTTCTCTCGTTAGGTCTTGCAACCTACAAACCAACCAAAAGAAAGGTAAGAAACAAATCAACTGGGAACTGAAACTAACGTATATTTTGGATCTGGTTCCGCAACCGAACCCTTTTATTTAAATTTCACAATTAGTAGCAACCACATATCCCCAATGATAGAAAACGAACCCTCTCAATTATGTTCTGCCGGAGATAACATATCCCCTTGAATTGATATCCATTCTTCTACATTAAAGACCAAAACAGAAATAAATCATGTGAAGATTACCATAATCAATTAAGTCAAACTTAAACAAATCCTCATAATATTTAACAATCTACAAATCAAAAGACGATGGAATATGATTTAGCTTACCACGAACTCATATTGATGAAAATATTGCAACTTGTTATCTCCAGAAACCCTTTGTTTCCTTGAGTTTTAGCTATAGTTGAGAACTTTGACTGTTGACAGAATCATAACTGATTTGATTGGTGCAATGTCATAATGACAACAATACTATGGTGGAAAATATTTTACAATCTATAAATCAAAAGATGTTGGTACAATGTCATAATCACAACATGTCAGTTTCTTTTTAGCTGCAGTATTACAAAAAAATAAGAAATATTATACACACACCTGTATGTGTGACTACATGTGTATCTTTATACATATTGCGACCCGAATTAAACACTAACAAACAACACATATAATGTACACAAAACTCTAAACATGTAGTGACACCCAATAGAAATTGAATCGTGTAGAAACGTACCTGTAATGAGCAACTCTTTTTAACAGTCTCGAAGAGTAAACAATATAACTACACAAATGAATAACAAAGCTGTAAGTTATAGAAAATAGAAGCTTGAGAAAACAAAATGAACTGTAACTACTGAAGAGGAAAAAAAAGATTCCTAACCTGCTTTGCTCGCATTTATTTTTAGGCTGCCATAAGCAAGACATCAAAAAAGATCCGTAAATACACGTCTATTCAGAATACTTTGGAAAACCTACAATCACACAACATAAGCCAACTCCAAACACTTTCCTTAACTGAGAAAATTGAAAAGATCAAACACTAAAGTTGATTTTATCTTAGGAATTTACATATTCAATTATTCATAGAGAACATCAATGAATCAAGATTCTTACCTCAGGTTCTTTTGAAGCTTCAGTGTCTGCTGCAAAAGAATTACTTCTGTCTAGAACCAAATCATAGATCAACAGAGCATGCTGTTTCACTTATATGTTATAATTAGGAACATATCCATTTCATATGGAATTAATTCAACCATACAATTATGACTTGGAACAATTAGTGAATGTGATTACATGTGCTATACATAGTCATATGATCTTAAAAAACTGCTCCACCAAAGGCAGTGCGAAAAGGAACCAAGTTTGTGTTCTTACACGCTAGTGATGAAGCAAATCTCATCGTCAACACAAAACTAATCATTTAGAAGCCGTAGACTTCTAAACATTTTCTGAAGCTACATCTAGTTTGGGGGGGGGGGGGGAATCTTTGAAACCTGGATTTGAAATGAGAAATCGCCTCTTTGAAACCTGGTATTGACCACAAAATCACACAAATGAAGAAACACAAAATACATTGACAACAAAATCACAAATTTAAGCAACAGAAGAATATAAGAATATCAATGAACCTAATAACCAACAGATACATACAAAATCAAGCTAGAAAACAAAGTAAGTCCCAAGAGCACACAAAAAACAGGAAAAAAATCAACTGATCTAAAAATCTACAACTCACAAACTAAAGGATTCATAAGAAAGATTAAGAGAAAAAAATTAGGAGAGATTATTACCTTGGATACTTGCTGAGCAGAAGCAATGAAAGTGGAGAAAGAAAATGAATAATACCACATATATTTCACCGCAATCTCCTTAAAAACCCTAATCAGCTTCGGCAAGATCTCGTCGATCTCAAGCTACGACACGAAAATAAGATTCTTCTATTTAACCAACGCCACACATCATTGACGGAAGGACGTCGTCGTTCACCGGAGCTAGGATAATGACGACTACCATCGACGGCACATCGACGGCACATCGACGGCACATCACCGGTAGGAGGATACCAAAAAGGGTAAATAGATCAAAACCAAAAAAAATCAAGAGAAAGAGCAAACGATCAGTTTTTGTTGATGAGAAGAAGGTAAGAAATCGATTTTTATTGATGAGGGAGAGAGAGCATCGTTTCTTCATAAGAGATTGCTTGATCTCAAAAAAGCAGACATGGGGAGTGGCAGACATCAAACCAATGTTTTAAAAACCGGTTCAACCGGTCCGGTTTAACCGGTTCAACCGCCAACCGGTCATCATACCGGTTTTTTAATCCACGGTTTTTTGGACATAACCGGACCGTTTTGAACCGGGCGGTTTTCCGGTTTTTTCCGGTTCAACCGGTTTTCTGACATTTAAAATTTTTTTTTTTTAAATTTATTGTTATTTTTTATTATTTTTTAAAGTTTAAAACTTATATTTTCTTATGAAATACCTATTTGGTATTATATTTTAGTGGATTATCATTGTATTTTAACTATTTTCGTTGTGGTGTACAAATTTATTAACATTTTTATAAAAATATATATATAAATCCTCTAACCGGTTCAACCGGCCGGTCTAACCGGTCCGACCGGTTGAACCGGCCCCGGAAAGTTTTCCGGTTCAACTAAAAAACCGGTTTTTAAAACATTTCATCAAACCCTACACGCTTGTATGATAAGGTTTAATAGTTGCAATAAAGACTTGTACCGAAAAAAGATCATCAGCTTGTATGATAGGCTTTAAAAGTTGTACATCATGTTTCAAAAATGGTACTATAAAGTTGTATTTTGTTTATATAGGGGGATGTAAACTTCTCTTGGGGAAGAATAATGAATATGACATCCATTATTGGTTTGGTTGGCAATGTTGGGCAAGCCTACTACACTGCTGCAAAAGCCAGAGTAATCGGGTTGACTAAAACCACGACAAAAGAATACGCGAGCAGTGGCATTAATGTGAGTTTTTGTAGCCGTGGGGTGCAATATAAAAATGGTAATATTTTTTATTTTGGCAGTTGAAAATGATTCGTTTATGGCTTTTCGTTGTTATATGTTAATGTTATTGCCCCTGACTTTACTGTATCTGAATTGAGAGTGAACTATCGAGATTAACCATCACTCTCCCTCTTAATCTTTTCACGCTTACCACCAAGATCCTTAATTTTGAGTAATACCCTTAACTCTTTCACTTTGATTTTTGCGGCCAACTCGGAATTGTTAATGAACATCATAACAGTTACAACTTTGTATTTGTTTCTCTTTTTGTGTTAATTGCCAATATTACACCTTTGATGCTAAACTTAGCACTAACATTTCTCTCACCGTATCTCGACGTATTGTTTGTTCATTAAACTAGACATATTCAACATGTCAAGGCTCCGCGGCGAAACACGGGTCGTCCCACTTGTTAATAATATAATAAAATTTCATAGAGTAACAGTAAACTTTTTATTTTTCAAATTTTGGCCACGTGACTTTTGTGTTTTACGCTTTCTACCCTAAACTTTTACAATTTGTTTTTTATAAGGAAATGGTAACTTTTGGTTTTCATAGTTTGGTCACGTATGTTTCACACCCTTACATTTTGTACCGTTTAACTTTTTATGTTTTTTTTTTAAAGTTTTGTTGTCTTCTATTTTGGCCACGAAACCTGTAACTTTTCTACTTTCGTTTTTAGTATATTTTTATAGTTTTATACTTTCCTTACAAGACTTTTAGACTTTTACGTTTTATACCCCTTAACTTTTTTAAACTCTAACTTTTAAACTTTTTATTTTGTTTTAGGTTTTTTTGTCTTCTACTTTGGCCACGAAACTTTTAACTTTTCTACTTTCGTTTTTAGTATACTTTTATAGTTTTATACTTTCACCACGAGACTTTCAGACTTTTACGTTTTATACCACTTAACTTAGTATATTTTTATAGTTTTATATTTTCACCATAAGACTTTTAGTCTTTTACGTTTTATAATCCTTAATTTTTTAACCCTCTAAATTTTATTTTATTTTTGTTTTAAGTTTTTTTGTCTTATACTTTGGCCACGAAATTTTTAACTTTTCTACTTTCGCTTTTAATATATTTCTATAGTTTTATACTTTCACCACGAGACTTTTAGACTTTTACGTTTTATACACTTAACTTTTTTACTTTCGTTCAGTATACAAATTCAACCCTACAGCAACGCGCGTGGAGGGTAAACATCTCGTTGCGAAAATTAGTAATGATTTCTTTTGCTATTTATTTAGAAGATTAAAACTACCGAATGTACAGTCACGCATCACAAAAGTTATGTTAAAATGGTGGAGTGTGTAAAAAGAAGTATGTGAAGTTGCGGCGATCCGAGTTTGGATATCGAAATGCTGGAAAAAAAACATATCGTAATAGTACATTCGAAAATAAATAAAAAGTTACTTCGTTGCAAATTTAAACGTTAAGAGACATGAAAGCATATTTTATAAAAAATAAGATATTGGCTTTGAATAAAAATCAACATCTAAACATAACCGGCCCAATTTCGATTGAGGTTTTAAATAAAAATCAACATCTAAACATAACCAGCCCAATTTCGATTGAAATTTATACTAAAGTCGATAAAATTAAACATCTCTCAACAATATTTTGGAAAATTAGCCATGATGTTTGTGCACGTGTGAGAGAATACTTAGAAATACAGGAACATGCTATTTAGACATCTCAATATGCAGCGTATTGGGCAATACTCTGCGTATAGGACCAATATGCAGCGTATTACCCAATACTCTGCGTATAGGTTTCTGGTGAATTTTTTTTTATGTTTTGTGTTATTTGTTTTTTGGGTAAAAAGTTATTAAAAACAAAAAAAAAATAAAAATAAATAAAAACACTCATGAAAGGTGATGTCTTTTTCATCAATAGGTCACCAACAACCCACAAACATTATTTACAAAAAATTATTTAAACCAAAAAAAAAAAAAAGTTATGAACATCTGATGTATTTTTTTCCTCATGACCTCCTTTAGTTAAGTTCATAAAAACGTTATGTGAATTTTTTAGATTTTTTTAAAATACTTCAATTTTTTTTTCAATTTAAAACATGGTGTTTGAGTGTTTTGTAAAAAAAAAAAAATTGTAAATAATGTTTGTGGGTTGTTGGTGACCTATTGATGAAAAAGACATCACCCTCCATGAGTGTTTTTAAATTTTTTTTTATTTTTTTTGGTTTTTAATAACTTTTTACCCAAAAAACAAATAACAGAAAACATAAAAAAAAAATTCACCAGAAACCTATACGCAGAGTATTGGGTAATACGCTGCATATTAGTCCTATACGCAGAGTATTGCCCAATACGCTGCATATTGAGATGTCTAAATAGCAGGACCCGAAATACAAATGGGACATTTAGTTTGTGGAATTTGTTGAATTGTAATTTGAATTTAAAGGAATTAGAATTTAAAAGAATTAGAATTTGAAGGATTTATAATTTTAAGAAATTGGATTTGGACTTAAACTTATTAACAAATGGAAACTAAAAAAATATATTAATTTGTAAACTTGATCTTTTAAAATTTCAAGAAATTTGCCCGGTCGGGTTGAGACTCGTGTCGGGCCAACAGTAGGTCGAGTCGGATCAAGCGGAGACTCACGTCGGGTCGGTCGAATCGAGCACGTCAAGTTAATCGGCTGGTCAGATCAGGCGATCTGTTCAAGCCAGTCAGTTCAGACAATTCGGTCGGGCAGCGGGTATGGTCAAGTGGCGGGTTGGTCAGATCTAGACAATGGGCCTGGGCAACGGGTCTGGTTGGTCAGGTCCGATCGACGGGTCGAGTAGGTCTGGTCTGGTTAGCGGGTCGGGTCAGTTCGGGGGATCCTGAGCCAAACACCACAACTCAGTTCCGCACTCATCTCCAATCTTTATTCGACTCGTCCCTCGATCTCCGTAGCCCAGTCACGGACATTGTCCGTGGGCTTGTGGAAATCTCCGGGCGAGTCGTCGTGGTTCACAAATCGGCTATGTCGTTTGTTGTTCAAGACGTGAGGTCGATACCCAATGCAGAGACGTATATCTTTCGTGCTTTGTCGGTTTTTTATACCGTTTGGAGAGAGCTACCGTTTGGACCGGAGGTGTTACCGCGCAGTGGAAACCATGAGCAAAGAGTTCATGGAGTTCGCTAAGCTACAGTACTCGGATCAAACGTTTCACGTTGGAAATCTATACGATTCGTCGAGGGTGATTGAGCCAGAGTTTCTCGAATCACTCGAGAGAGAGGAGATATGCGGGAAACGGCATTTCGCGGTGGGACCGTTTAACCCGGTGGACATCCAACTGGATGTAACCAACTCTGTCCACCGTCACACCTGCTTGAACTGGATAAACAAACGACCCAAAAAATTTGTGGTTTACATTTCGTTTGGGACGACAACAACATTTACCGAGTCACAAATCTTTGAGCTTGCGATTGGATTGGAGAAAAGCGAGTAAAGGTTTTTATGGGTGTTGCGGGATGCGAACAAAGTGGATGTGTTCAAGAATGATGGCGAGAGGAGAGTTGTATTGCCGGATGGGTTTGAGGATCAGGTTGAGGGGAGGGGTTTTGTTGTGAGAGAATGGGCGCCACAGTTGAAAATTTTGGGACATTTGTTTGTGGGTTTGTTTGTGAGTAACTGTGGGTGAAACTCGTCTATGGAAACAATGACTAGGGGAATTGCAATCGCTGCATGGCCGATCCATTCGGATCAGCGATAATTTTTTTTTATTGGTGGATGTTTGGAAGGTAGCGTTGATGATGAGGGAATGGTCGTGTAGAGATGAGTTGGTAACGTCGGTAATGGTGGAGAAGGTTATTAGGATATTGATGGATACAAAGGAAGTGGCAACGATAAGGCGGAGATCAGCCGAATTAGGTTGTGAGTTGCATAGGTCTCTAACGGAAGGTGGTGTTGGTCATATGGAATTGGATTCACGCATTTGTTATATGTGAAGATAGCGAAATGCAATCACATACAAGTATTTTGGACAATGTAATTACTGTCACGGGTCAACTTTATATCCTAAGGTTAAGATGTATGTCATATCATAAGGTTACAATTTTAAAACTTTTTGAAAATAAAGTGTGATTATTACATTGGGAAAATCCAATAATTCGTGTTAGGCAAAGTGTATTTTCACGTGTTATTTGTCTATTGTTATTTGTCCTTGTTCACGTGTACTTTTGTTAAGGGATCAATTCTTTTGGGATAATACTTGAGCCACTTAGGTGGCGTTTGGTTCACGGAATATAATGTAATTGAAATTGTAAAGTTTTCCTTTTAAAGTTGTGCTTAAGTTGGGTAAGGAAGGGGTTTGAAATACAATGAATTCCTTTAGTCATTGGAATTTAGAAATCCTTCACTTTAACGAAGGAAAGTTACATGACCTCAAATTCCATTGATTAAAGGAATTCATTGTATTTCAAACCCCTTCCTTAGCCAACTTAAGCACAACTTTAAAAGGAAAACTTTACAATTCCAATTACATTACATTCTTTGAACCAAACGCCACCTTAAACTTTTACAGGCTAAAAAACTATTACATAAAATACAAAGCATAGTTGTAAAAACTTTCTGAGTCTAAATTATGAATCTTTGCTCAATTTTTTTAGCCATAAAAGGAGTCCGACTTGATCTCTTCCAATATCCATCCCGGGTGGGTATTTAGGTTAATTATTAAATTCTTTACTATTTATGGCCTTCCATAATGCCCACAGCGCAACCAAAACTATCGTGATCATGAGGTTTTTAAGTTGTGGAGGCATGTTTAGGGCAATGACATTCATGAATAGTTACTCCATAGACGTGGATGGGGAGAAGAAATTTGCACAACTCTCTCATGAGTTTCTAGAGCCCTACTGTGACGTTGCATTAGAGGAGGGCATGATCGATGGTTTCATCTGCATTAAAGCACCATGAGCACGTGGATATGTTAATGAATACTCCGCGTTGGAGCAATTCAATCTTGACAAGTATCTGCCCAATGACCACTTTCCAGGTAAAGATAGGGATCTTTTTTAGAACCACTTTTGCTAACGGTGTTTGTAAGGGAAGTCTCCAAACATTTACAAACACAATTCCCACTCTTTTCCAAATACTTGTTGAGAAAGACCGGTACATGATGTTCAACGAAATCCACTTGTCAGTACCTTGTTGGAAAGAGTGGTTGAGGATTACGGTAGATAACTGGGACACTAAGGTGGAGTCCGAAGGGCAAAGTGAACGGAGATACCATGCCCACGCGAGATTTGTTCCATTACCATTTGGGTTTGTAATTATATTATCTACCTGCACGATTTAGATCAGTCCAAAGCATAAAGCGCGGGGTATTCGGACGCAAGAGTATCAAAACCTAGGTATGAGTCTTGCAAAAAGCATATTGTGGTGTCTTTACCCACCATAGCTCTAACATCAGCCCAGTAGTCGATGTTTTCTCTAGTGAGTTCTAAGATGGCTTGAGTAATGGACTTCCAATATCCTGATACTGATTTTTTTGAAGGTAGTGAACTGTGTATGCGTGGAGAGTGATGAATGACAGATAAGGCTTTAGCCCATAGAGAATTATTGCAAACTTTGTATTTCCAATCCCATTTTGTCAATAGCGCTAAGTTCGCAGCCTTCAAATTACCGATGCCAAGTCCACCGTTTGATTTTGGAGCCAATATTCGGTCCCATGCAACCCATGGAATGCGTTTCTGATCACTGGAGCTGCCCCAAAAGATACGTAATCAATTTGACTCAAGCTCTTTAATCACAGTAGTTGGTGCCAGGAATAAGGACATGTAATACAACGGGAGGCTCCCAAGTACATATTTTATTAAAGTTGTTTTCCCTCCTTCAGATAATGTATGGGATTTCGAGTTGTTTAATCTCTTGGTTAGCTTCTCAATTACCGGTTTCTAGTTCTTCTTAAGACTCATGTTTTCCCGAGACCCCAATGTAAGTAAATGGAAGGCTATCAATCTGGCAGTGAAGTGTCTCAACCATCACAATTAATTCCCCTACGTTCGTCCCGATGCCAAAAATCCTGCACTTGTCAAAATTTATTTTGAGACAAGAGGATAAGTGGAAACATCTAAGGAAACGTGCTAAGTAGTGAACATTTGGGAGGAAAGCATCCCCGATAAAGATTACGTCATCAGCGTAGATGAGGTGTGAAAGTGAAGGGCCGTTATTAGGCAATTGGATCGCCTTGAACAGCCCGGACGAAATTGTCGTATGTGTTGCGATGTGAAGAGCCCCCATCCCGATGATAAAGAGGATGAGAATTAACAATTCGCACGCGACCGACACTGCGAGATTTAGAGGTAATTACGTCATCATCAGAAGGTAACTGTGGGATAGAAGTGCTAACCAACATTTCATTAAACGTTCAAACACGACACATGTAAAAAAACTTCAACAAAACCTTAAACAAATTACAATTATAAAAAAAATTAATATAAATTTGTAATCAAACTATATTTATCCAAAAAAACTACATTTAAGTGTTGTATGCATTAAGTTCTTCATCATTTAGTGTGAGTGTGTGACTTAAGTTTTAAAAATATGACGTCACCTTGCCAAAACATTCTCACCGATAGCTTGCCCGCCTAATCCCTTATCACAAGGGTCTTCCCATTGCTAGTTGAAGCCTCACTTTGACCTGACATACATATATTTTTGAAAGGTCAGTTTACGCTGGTGAGTTCTACATTAAGTTTAAAACACCAGGACCTGCAAACATTCATTTAAGCATAACACATAACAACATTATACAACACATAACTTTCATTTATAATCAAACACATTTCTTTTAAAAACATCTATCCTATTAACCTCTACTTCTTATTACTTGTCATGACAAAACCCTACCTTTATATACCTTTATACCCTCTAGTTTCAGATACTGTTTCGGGTAGGGTAGTGTTGTGACTATGAAGCCGCTCCACTTAACGCATCCATAGCAATGGATCCCTACATTGGAAAAACTACCCTTAACTCCCATATGATATCTTATTAGAAGCCCTCACTTAGTACTGCCAACCGACCTAAGACAATTTCCATCTACCTTTATACCCTCTAGTTTCAGATACCGTTTCGGGTAGAGTAGTAACACTACTCTTAACTCCTATCTGATATCTTATCAGAATCCCTCACTCGGTACTTACAACCTCCTAAGACCCTCGTAACTTTTTCTTCTAATATATTCTATTCATCTTATATTGAACATCTTTTAACCGCCATAGTCCAACTACCACCCCTAGTTAAATACGAAGATGACTTAGGTTTGCTAATAAACTAAATAACGCATTTACATACTACAACAAATGAAAATCCCCCAATTTATCATTAGAGTATACATATAGGATGTACCAACGTCGTATCCATCACGCTTTCGATATACCGGGCAACTAATATTATTATGTATAAATATAGGATGTGACAGCGGCATATCAACCATATAATAATATAGTAAATGCATCATCTGATCTCATATATAAATACATACTCACTTATACATTTATTTACAATTCCCTTATCATTTGGTTATTAATTTCAAAGTAAGTAATAGCAAACAACATATCATAATCTGTCACACCCCCAAAATACCACTAACGGAGTTTATACCGTTAAGGGGCGCGACTAGACCAGGATCCACAACCATAGTTACAAATACTAAACGAATCAGGGTTAGTTCAAACACAAGTTATAAATCAAAGTCTTAAATAACATACGCAGCGGAAAATTAATTGTCTTTAGCACTAACCACGCGCTTTACATAAATGTTGTTTTAAATTCCCAATTTAGATTAAATCAAAAACAAAGGTCTTCAAGTGCCATGCCAACCTCCAGC
>JBCNJP010000016.1:6968823-6985672 GCA_039602395.1 Deinandra increscens subsp. villosa
ATTCCTATGGTCGTTTTATACTAAACGGTCGTTTCAGGCAAAACGGGGTGACGTGTCGCGACGACGACATCTTTAAAATTCAGCCCCCCCCCCCCTTCCACAATCGTATTGAGTTCGTTTTGTTAGAAAAGATTGTTTTGGGATCGTTTCACATGAAACGGTCATGAGAATGGGTTGTTTTTAATAAAGGGGTGGGTTTCTATAGTCACTCCCTTACCACCAAAATGGTAAGATACAACATATTATATCATGATAAATGGCAAGTTGCAACCTGAGTGCATATACATCGCATATGTGGCACTAGAAGCATTGGTTAATACTCACTTTCTTTTCGCAAATGCTTCTTCCTTCACAGTAATTTCTTTATGTCTTCAGTCATTTTCATGGATATAAAACCTAACTTACCCTAGGTAGTTAAATAAAATAAATTGATATAAACTTGCATAAACAATCAAAAACAATAGAGAAAATTAAAAGCCCTACACATGATCACAAATAAATTAACGAATCATATTAAATAGAAAAATAGTATACATTCACTATACCATTCTTCGTTATAATAAACCAACCAAAATACTTAAAAGTACTAAACAATGTAATTCAAAAACTAAAAAAAATAAAACATCATTTTCAATAGATGAAACCTGCTGCTTTTCTTCTCGTTTCCAAGTGTACAACAATAGCAGCCAAGAAGGGCTGCCGTATTCTTCCTTCAAGAAGCCCAACCTCCATTTAATATTCAGCCCAACATCACATTGAGCAATAACTACTAGGACCTGTCTTAGTGGTTATTGAGTTATTGGCGATGAAAGGAGACTTGAAACTGAGAGGTCACAAGTTCGATCTCTGAGCTTCCAGGTTTTACCACACGGCCGCTTACGAAGATGAATTTTTCCTGAAATGAGCTCAACTGGTGTAAATACTCCACGAGTTTTCTGGGAGATTCATTGGTTGTTAAAAAAAAAATCAGCCCAACATACCAAGTATGGCCCACATGAATCAATTTAATTTTCTTTTGTTGTTAAATAGAGAGGTTATTGTGAGAAGTTTGTTTGAATAAAAAAGAATCATAGCTATTAAATCTTCAACTTAGATCTTTAATTAAATGAAAATTTATGGTCCAAAGTTTTTCTATGTACAATTAGAGAGAAAACAAAAGATAAAAAAATATTTTTGACTCTAATCAAATTCCCCCCATTTTTTTTAAACTTTCATAACTCTTAGATACAACATTAGTTTTTTAAAAAAAAATACACCAGAAAAACTATCGTTTTTTATCTTTAAAACGCGTAAAATGTTGTAATATATAAAATTAAAAAAATTACTCTTTCGATTGTATCAAAATATTTAGATCATTGTGTCATTTTCTATCAAAATGTTTAGATCATTGTGTCATTTTTTCAAAATATTCATATTATTGTGTCATATTGTGTCAAAATGTTCAGATAATTGTGTCATATAGTAACAAAGATCGAAAGAGTAATTTTTTTAATTTTATATATAAGTTTGACACAATGACACAATGATCTGAACATTGTGTCAAAAAATAGAAAGAGTAATTTTTTAAATTTTTATATAGCAACACTATATGCGTTTTAAAGATTAAAAAATGTCCGTTTTTATGGTGTAATTTTTTAAAGATAATGTCATAGGTGAAAGTTATGAATGTGTAAAAAAATGGTGGAAGTAGATAAAAAGTCAACAAAGATGGCTAAGACTAAAATACTCATCATTCTTTTTTTATTAGATCAAGATCCAATTGCTGAAATTCCTTCTTATCATTCTTACCTAAACCAAACTTCTCATTTGAACTCTGTTGTTACATTCATGACAACATCAAAAATTTATTTAATTAATTTTATTCTAATATTTTCATTCAATTTAATATAAATAAAAACTAATAATTCATGAAAATCATCAAGAAATTTGACTTGTTAATATATATTTATAGCTAGGGGCGGAACTAGAAAACATTTTAAGGTGGTCCACAAATTTTTTGATGGAGTCATTATTTTTAGATTTATGTCAATTTCATAGAAACATACATAAATAATTTGGTCTCGACCGGGTTGGTTAGATAAGACAATAACTACACGAAAATAAAATAAATACCGTCATTAGAATTTAAACAATATACATACGTGTAGGGATATGATCATGTAATAGTAAGCGTATGTCCAGAAATTATTTAAGCCTACGGGGTCACACGTCTCGACACCAAATGTATTAATATTAATTAATAATTAATTAATATTTATCACGAATTACACCATTTAAACTCAATTTTTTTTCATAACCTACTCAACACCAATAATAATATAAAACGTTATAATTTGTAACCATGTGAGTGCATTTATAATAGAAATAACGAGATGTTTACCACCCCGCGCGTTGCTGCGGAGTTGAATTTGTATGCTGAACGAAAGTTAAAAAGTTAAGGGGTATAAAATGTAAAAGTCTAAAAGTCTCGTGGTGAAAGTATAAAACTATAAAAGTATACTAAAAATGAAAGTAAAAAAGTTAAGAGTTTCGTGGCCAAAGTAGAAGACAACAAAACTTAAAACGAAAAATAAAAAACTTTAAAAGTTAGAGCATTAAAAAGTTAAGGAGTATAAAACGTAAAAGTCTAAAAGTCAAAAGTATACTAAAAACGGAAGTAGAAAAGTTAAAAGTTTTGTGGTCAAAATAGAAAACAACAAAACTTAAAAAAAGTCAGAGGATAGAAAACGTAAAAGTATGAAATATATTACTATTTCTTTAAAAAAAAGTAGTGTAAAAGTTTAAGGGGTAGAATTTGTTAAACATTCAAACTACCGAAACGTAAAAGTCTAAAAGTCTCGTGGTGAAAGTATAAAACTATAAAAGTATACTAAAAACGAAAGTAGAAAAGTTAAACACTTTGTGGCGAAAGTAGAATACAACAAAACTTAAAACAAAAAAAAAATGTTAAAAGTTAGAGGGTTAAAAAGTTAAGGGGTGTAAAACGTAAAAGTCTAATAGTCTCGTGGTGAAAGTATAAAACAATAAAGTATACTAAAAACGAAAGTAGAAAAGTTAAAAGTTTCGTTGTCAAAGTAGAAGACAACAAAACTTAAAACAAAAAAGAACTTTAAAAGTTTAAGGGTATAAAACGTAAAAGTATGAAACATATGTGACTAAACTCTGAAAACTAAAAGTTTACTATTTCGTAAAAGAAAAAATAGTATAAAAGTTTAATGGGTAGAAACTGTCAAACATCCAAACTATTGTGGCCAAACAATAAGATATAAAATGTTTACTATTCATGTTTAATTTTCATTGTATATTTATATAATATGAAATAAATTGTATCTAAGCACCACTCATCAAAATGCTTTTAGACACGGTTGCTAAGGCGAAAAGGAGATGATGTTTTCCAAAGGATTCTGATAACCAATTGTGCATTGGTTATCTTTTTCCTGAAGTTTTTTGTATTTGCATTTGGTGGCTTTTCTAATTGGCAAGTTCATAAATCATAATCTTCTCTGGGAAGAGCTAAGTTGTTTGAAACTTTTTCTATGCTTTATAAGGTGTGTTTGTCATCACCTTTAAATTTTTATCATCATTGGTTTTAACGGTTAAAAGATCCATTTGTCATTGAACTTTCTAGGATTAAGACACAAGTGCTTCTGATTTTAAGTGTTGCTTCCTTCAAGTTTGTCAAGAAAGATGTGCGCCATAAGTAAAGATTATCTGATGGAAATTCATTAGTCACAGAATGAAGATTATGGGTCCAACATAATATAGCTATCACCTTATCATACTGGACTAGAGTATCGCACCCCAACCGACGGTGTAATATGTCAGAGCGCTATTGATGTGTTGCAAACACATCCTAATTTAAGAGTCTTTTATTTAGTTATTTGAGTCCAATTGAGTCGGTTGTCTTTAGTTTTAAGTACTTTTATTAAAGTTTGAGTCTTTTGGTCCTTTTTATGTTTTCTTATAAGTTTTGTAGGTTTTTAATAAAGTCCCGAGCCAAATTGAAAGTTAAGAAGAAAAGAAGAAGAAGTGCTGAAGAAGTAGTTCCAGGCGTATCGCCTGGAATGTGATCAATGGGACGCGATACGCGCAGAAAGGAGAGTCAACGGAGGGGTTAAGTCGGTTTGACCCGACTGTTTTGTCGCGAAGCGAGATCTAGGCGTATCGCCTGGATGTTTCTGAGTTGTAGGCGATACGCCTAGAAGTCTAAAACCCGCAAAAGAAGTAATTCGACTATAAAATCAGTTTTAGGGTTTCTATTCTTGATTCTTCGACTTCCAGACGATTTCAGGAGCGACCAGAGGCGATTTTCAGAGCAGAAAGAGAGCTGGGATCACGAGGGAACATTGAGAGATCAAGTTTACATTGGAATTCGCTATCGGGTTCTTCCGTTTACTTTGTTTTTCAATAATTGCTATCATGTTTTTGAATCAAGTTCCAGACTTTGTTATGTTTATCATTCAAACCATGATTGTAGGCTAAACTAATTATGCCACTTAGACCATTGTGATGAGTAGTTGAATATTTGACTTTATTCTCGGTTTTGACTTATTGATTGATGTTGCGATTCTATTAAATTCCATATATTGCCATGGCTGATGTATATGTGTGTTATGATCAGTTCATTAGTTGATTGTTAATGCTTGATTTACCCGCGAATGTCTTTCGGTTTAGGTAGATTAACTAAAGTAGTTGACTTTAAGGTTGATTGCTAAAGTGTAGTTAGGGTTTCCTTGACTATTGCATTAATATTTAATTGATAATTTGGTTATAATGTGCTGCTGAACTAAAGACTTAAAAGGTACAGGTTCAACGGGTAGTTGGGTTGGTTAAAGTTCTAGGGTTGCATTGTCTCAAAAGGAAGTGTCCTAGGGTTTTGTCTAGCTTGCTAGTTCGTGTCATTCATGGTAATCATTGGTAGCTCCGGTTAGTCTAGGTGTGCCTTAGGTATATCCGAGGGTGGCTAGGGTAATTGAAGTGGGAAGGACTTAAAAGGTGAACCCTTGTTCGAGCGTTAGAATCGTTGTCTAGGAAGGACTTAAAATGTGAACTAGCGACCATCAGATTAGTCAGAGCCGAGGTAAAGTTAAGTGTCAATTGCGAGTCTAGGTCTAGGTGGTATATCTCTTCCCCATTTGAATTTTCCCAAAGGTTTCTTGCGGTTGTCCGGTTGTTAGTTGAATTAGTTAATTTTAGTTAATTCAAATCTCAAATCAAATCCAAAACCAAATTACTCAGTATTTCCATTTTCATAGGTCTAGGTTAAGTCTTGTCTATAGAGTGTCCTAGGTTCGATATTCCGGTCTTACCTTAGCTTTACTCCAATCCGACAGGTTCACTGCCTTAGGGTTCGGTTCGGTTTAGGTTATTTCGGTAAAATTAGGTGTGTCTAGGTCTAGGTTTTTATTACATTTTTAGGTACGTTCCGAACACATCAAGTTTTTGGCGCCGTTGCCGGGGACACTTGGCAATTGGCAAGATTAACTTAGGTCGTCGTTAGGAAATTTTGAGTCTTTTTGGTCTTTCCGTGTCTAGAGTCTTAGGGTTTTCTGATTTCGAGTCTAGATTTTTAGGTTTAAATTTTTCTTAGTTTTCTTCGAGTCATTCCATCGTTTTATGCCACACACTCGTTCACGGGGTCCACCTGAGCTGTCACCATTTTCTGATCCCGACGCGGATATCCGTGAACGATTTCGCCTTCTACGCACCGAGCTAGAGGCATTCATCATTTCCACCGCTCATTCCAAACCATCTTCTTCCACACACACCACACGCGACACCAAACCCATTCCATTTCCCGATCTTTCATCCATGGCGGCACATCGCACCGTCCACGAGCAGGCTAGCGCCGGAGTCACCGAGGCCCGGTTTGCTATTGCACAGCCTGCTATTGCCAACACCGCAAATTGGCAAGTTCCGTCCCACGTCATCAACGCATTGACGCATTCGATCCAGTTCCATGGACGTGAGGACGAAGATGCACCGACGCATATTTCTCGGTTTATTCGCATCTGCAACACGTTCGGACTCACCGGAGTCGCGAACGAGATCATCTACTTGCGTTTATTCCCATTCTCCCTTACATCTCGAGCCGCCGAGTGGCTTGAGACGCTTCCGCCTAACTCGATCGCCACCTGGGACGATCTGATGTTAAAATTCCTGAAAAAGTATCATCCCCCAGCCAAGGCTTCACGTACTCGGGAGGAAATCCACTCTTTCAAGATGGACCCCGATGAGCCTTATTCTGCCGCATACGAGAGATTCAACACCCTTCTGAGTAGATGTCCGCAACACGGGTTGACGGAATGGGCTATCATCGAGAAGTTCTACAACGGACTTCCGTATTCTGTTCAGAAGGATTTCAATATTTCGGCTGGAGGGCATATGATGGAGAAGCTCACTGTGGACGAATGCAAATCATTATTCGAGAGCTTCGCACTTGCTGAACAGCAGGCACCCGGAGGTCGGAGAGCCACCTTGGCCCCGACTAGATCACTCACACCTTCTACTACCACCCGGGGTGTCCATCACATTGGCTCAGAGACCATACCGCCTAGGGAGTTAGAAAACATCTATAAAACCTTAGAAGAAATCAAACTCCACATCAAAGCCAAATGTGAGCTGTGCAGAGGCGCTCACGACACCCGAGACTGCCCGCTTGCCCCCGCTGAGCAAGTGGATTATATTGGAAACCGAAATCAGTTCGGTAATTCGTTTCAGTCTGGGTGGAGGAGTGGCCAGAATTCAGGATGGCGAGAGGGAGGAAATCCACCAGGTTTTCAACCAAGGTATAATCAGAATGGTGGAGGAGATGCAGGGCCGACGATGAAGGAGATTACGGAGTTGGTGATGAATCAAACGCAGATTCTGCAGCAGATGAACGCAAGGGATGAGGCCACACAGAAGAAGCTAGCGGAGCATGATACTTTACTGAGGAATCAACAGGCCTCGTTCCTTGATTTGCAGCGTTCAGTCGGTGACATAGCGAAGCAGCTGAAGGAGCTCAACAACCGAGGGGGTCAATTTTCCGGTAGTACTTACAAAAACCCCAATGCGTCGGTTAATGCTGTTACCACACGGAGTGGTCGAGTTCTAGAGAGTCCGTCGCCGGCGGTAGTTGATGAAGAGCCGGTCGATGAGGAGATTGAGTTGGAGACGCCGGACGGGAGGGTGCACGAGAGCGTAACGCCAGCAAGTACCGCACCGAACGTCGAGGCTGAGGTAGTGCAAGAAAGGCCGCTGAAGTGGGAAGCGGTGAAGGAGAAGAAGAGGGTACGATTCGCGCCGAGACCAATCACTGCTGATGATCTGAAGCAAGTTCCCTATCCAGAGAGGTTAGTTCAGCAGAAGAATGCGCGTGAATACAATCAGTTTTTAGAGCTTCTTAAGCAACTTAGGTTTACCTTGCCTTTTACTGATGTTATTAAACAAATGCCTAAGTATGCTAAGTTTTTGAAAGATATGTTAACTAATAAGAAGAAGCTTGAAAACTTCTCTGATGTTACCCTTGATGCTAATTGCTCTGCTGTTGTTCAGAATAGGTTACCTGAGAAATTAACTGATCCTGGCACCTTTACAATTCCATGTTCTTTTGGTGATTCATCTATTACTTGTGCTTTAGCGGATTTAGGTGCTAGTATTAATGTTATGCCTTATTCTGTTTTCATGCATCTAGGGTTGGGTGAGTTAGAGCCGACTAGGATGACCATTTCGTTAGCAGATAGGTCGGTTGTTAGACCCAAAGGAATAGTGGAGAATGTGCTTGTTCAGATTGATAAATTCTTGTTCCCTATAGACTTTGTGGTAGTTGACTGTGCATATGATGCTAGTTGCCCTTTGATTTTAGGTAGACCTTTCCTTAGGACCGCCCGGGCGCTAGTTGATGTTTTCGCGGGAACGATTACTTTGAGGGTTGATCATGAGAGTGTAGTGTTTGAAGTGGGTCGGAAAAAGGATAAGGGCACCGAATCTGTGTGCTTGATAGGTACTTTCATGTCTTTTATAGATTTGGTGGTTGTCGGAAATAGGCTAGAGGATGATGAGTTTGAAGAGGATGAGTGTGGGGAGAACACCGGGGGGTTAATAGAGGTAATTGATTTAACTGATATCTTTGACCCGTTAGTGAAACCCGGTGAAGTAGTTGAGGAAATAGTTGGTGAAGTTGTGACTGAGGATAAGTGTGGGGAAGATCCTGGGGGGTTAGAGATTTTAGTTGATAAAAGTAATAATTTTGACCCATTAGGAGAACCCGAGAAGTTGGTGAGTGTAGAAAGTGAAATGGTGGTTGCTGAAGTAGTTAGAAGAGCCACACTTGGAGATTTAGGTATTTTGGATGATAGGATTGTGCTTAGTTCAAGTGTGGGGAGGTTAGATGTGATTGTTGCTACCCATGACCCGGAAATGAGTTTTCTTGGTAAATGTCAATTTCTTCCGGGTAGGTATAAACATTGGGAGGTTAAGAAGTTGTTGAGAGCAGAAAAGTTTAGTGCTTTATGGGGTAGGAAGTTGTTAGATGGTTGGTTGGTTAGAAACCGGTTGAAATCCGGTGGTTTTGTGGTTAAGGATGTTAAATCCAAGCCTCCTGATGATTTTGGAGGTTGTTTTGCTGTTGTGATCTGATTGATGCAGTGCCCAGAGGTGTATATTTTTGTATTTGTGTTTTAAATTTATGCAAGTTTTCGTTTTTCGTGCATTTGCGTCTTTTGGTTTTTGTGTTTTTGTGTTTGCAGGTTATTTTGGAGATTCGAGCTATGGGGAGTATGAGATGTGCAGGTCTAAAACTGCAGTTCTGGACCGAGTTTTTGACAAGGGAGCTGCTGGAGCATAAAAGAGATAGAAAATTTTTGGGGTCAAATTCCAAAAATTCTCTGGAAATCACGTTCCAAGCGTATCGCCTGGAGGTTGGTAGGTTATAGGCGATACGCTAGGAAGTCTCAGGCGGGTCCGGATGGTTGCAGTCCTAGGCGTATCGCCTGGGAAATGCAAGGCTGTAGGCGATACGCCTAGGGGAGGTCAGTCAGAAATTTTTTTAAATTTTTTTTATTTTTATTATTTCTGTTTACCGTCTTGGTGGTGGTTCGCTGCGGCTGATGTGCTGAGTCTCTAGAGTTTCAGGTGAACACGTTTCTACTTGTTTTATTTTATTTATTTTACTTCTGCTTTATTTTTGTTCCATTCCACATTGAGGGCAATGTGTGATTCAAGTGTGGGGATGGGATACTTTCGTATTGATTCTTGAGTCTTTTATTTTTGGTGTGTTTTTGAGTCAGAAAATTTGAAAATTTGAAAAAAAATTGAAAAATTGTCAAAAATGTCCAAGATCCTGGCTGCAGTTAGTGGAAAATGATAGTAAAACCAGGAATTGATTGTCTATCTTGTGCTTAAATGTTAATTAATGATTAATTTGGGAAAAGTGGATAAGTTTGGTTGAATGGAAAGCATTTCTAATCTATGATGTGTCGGTAGGCCCAGCTGACCTAGGAGTAGCTTAAATGGCCTGTGTGTTTATTGTTGTATAAATATGCTAATCAGTCTGCTAGTGGGTTCCCATTTTAGGAGTGATAGGAATTCGGAACCTGATGATTAGGAGGAAAGAGACCCCTTTAGGCTAGATACTCTTATGTCCTTAGAATAGTCCAATGAGCATGTTAGTTAATAATCTGGTTAATGAATTTGAGTGAAGGGGCAAAATACTCATGTACAAACTAAGGATAGTATCCCGTGGTAAGTACCTCTGATGATGTTTCGGATCTCGCGGGCAAAATACTCATGTATGATTTCGGGGGTAAGACCTTGTGGAAGAATACCTCTGGTGATGTCCGTTGGTAATTTTAGGTAAAAGTAACCAATTATAAAAAAAAATAAAATTAAAATAAAAAAAAAAAAAAAAAAATGAAAAAAATATATGAGAAAAAAATTGAAAAGAAAAAGAAAAGAAAAAAAAAAATTTTGATAGCTTAGAGGAATAAATGCTCAAAAGAAATAAAAATAAATAGTTATTCTTTGGACATCTTAGTATCTCTTTTAAGGGGGGTTGGAGAAAATATATAAATTTAAATCATTATTACCCTTTGCTTTGACTGAATATGATTCGGTAGTAGGTTGAACTAGAGCTTTCTTTAGTGGGATCCATTGCGACTGAACTTATATCTGGTAAATTTATAAACACATGGGGGCGAAAGAAAAGGTTGGTGGTTGGGTTTAGTCGGATAGAAATATCGGCAATCATAGTTAGTGTGTGATTACATTATGGTATGTGGAATTGTTTGGTGGCTGTTGAAGTCTTAACGGTAAATGTTTAGAGTCGATTTCCTGGTTGTGATTCCATTGCAGTATTTTTCGAGGACGAAAAATGAGTCAGTGTGGGGATGTTTGATGTGTTGCAAACACATCCTAATTTAAGAGTCTTTTATTTAGTTATTTGAGTCCAATTGAGTCGGTTGTCTTTAGTTTTAAGTACTTTTATTAAAGTTTGAGTCTTTTGGTCCTTTTTATGTTTTCTTATAAGTTTTGTAGGTTTTTAATAAAGTCCCGAGCCAAATTGAAAGTTAAGAAGAAAAGAAGAAGAAGTGCTGAAGAAGTAGTTCCAGGCGTATCGCCTGGAATGTGATCAATGGGACGCGATACGCGCAGAAAGGAGAGTCAACGGAGGGGTTAAGTCGGTTTGACCCGACTGTTTTGTCGCGAAGCGAGATCTAGGCGTATCGCCTGGATGTTTCTGAGTTGTAGGCGATACGCCTAGAAGTCTAAAACCCGCAAAAGAAGTAATTCGACTATAAAATCAGTTTTAGGGTTTCTATTCTTGATTCTTCGACTTCCAGACGATTTCAGGAGCGACCAGAGGCGATTTTCAGAGCAGAAAGAGAGCTGGGATCACGAGGGAACATTGAGAGATCAAGTTTACATTGGAATTCGCTATCGGGTTCTTCCGTTTACTTTGTTTTTCAATAATTGCTATCATGTTTTTGAATCAAGTTCCAGACTTTGTTATGTTTATCATTCAAACCATGATTGTAGGCTAAACTAATTATGCCACTTAGACCATTGTGATGAGTAGTTGAATATTTGACTTTATTCTCGGTTTTGACTTATTGATTGATGTTGCGATTCTATTAAATTCCATATATTGCCATGGCTGATGTATATGTGTGTTATGATCAGTTCATTAGTTGATTGTTAATGCTTGATTTACCCGCGAATGTCTTTCGGTTTAGGTAGATTAACTAAAGTAGTTGACTTTAAGGTTGATTGCTAAAGTGTAGTTAGGGTTTCCTTGACTATTGCATTAATATTTAATTGATAATTTGGTTATAATGTGCTGCTGAACTAAAGACTTAAAAGGTACAGGTTCAACGGGTAGTTGGGTTGGTTAAAGTTCTAGGGTTGCATTGTCTCAAAAGGAAGTGTCCTAGGGTTTTGTCTAGCTTGCTATTTCGTGTCATTCATGGTAATCATTGGTAGCTCCGGTTAGTCTAGGTGTGCCTTAGGTATATCCGAGGGTGGCTAGGGTAATTGAAGTGGGAAGGACTTAAAAGGTGAACCCTTGTTCGAGCGTTAGAATCGTTGTCTAGGAAGGACTTAAAAGGTGAACTAGCGACCATCAGATTAGTCAGAGCCGAGGTAAAGTTAAGTGTCAATTGCGAGTCTAGGTCTAGGTGGTATATCTCTTCCCCATTTGAATTTTCCCAAAGGTTTCTTGCGGTTGTCCGGTTGTTAGTTGAATTAGTTAATTTTAGTTAATTCAAATCTCAAATCAAATCCAAAACCAAATTACTCAGTATTTCCATTTTCATAGGTCTAGGTTAAGTCTTGTCTATAGAGTGTCCTAGGTTCGATATTCCGGTCTTACCTTAGCTTTACTCCAATCCGACAGGTTCACTGCCTTAGGGTTCGGTTCGGTTTAGGTTATTTCGGTGAAATTAGGTGTGTCTAGGTCTAGGTTTTTATTACATTTTTAGGTACGTTCCGAACACATCAGCTATGATTGTCCAGTTACACACAACACTATTAATGTCGCGATATTCTTAATCGACACATTTCATTCAATCAAATAATATAATATTCTATCATCTTGCACAATACTAATAACACACTATCTCCTACGATTAGATCTCACTAAGTCCGCATGCATCCTAAGGTGTCATAATCATGAAGTCATCATCTTGCAAGGAAACCTACAAATTGTACAAAATAACGGTCAACTACGAATAGCTAGTGAGTAAACATAGGTTTGATATACTATGTTAGATTAAACATGCGATCCACGAGTCATATTATATTCTGATATGATAAATGTAACACCCGTTACCCATAATAAAGATTATTACAACTTTTGCGGAAGATGAGCCCAATTTTTTTTAACACAAGGTTTTAAACTTGAAAACTTACGTTATAAACTCCACTAGTATAAATATACTTTAATTAACAACTTTTAATAAAAATTTCGGCATGACCTATTCGAAAGTTCGATAATCCTTACGAAGGTCAACCTGTTTATCAACACAACACAAGTTTCAGACATACATGGTCAAAACTAACCACGTGACTACAAATTCAAACCACCAAACAATTTATGGAGTTTAACTCCAAAACATGACATAAAGGTTAACACCACCCATAAGAAAACTCCATATATGGTCAACGTGAGACCTTACACACCATTTGGTTGACCCGTTCCCGAGACTTGATTCCACGAGCCTTGACTTCATATTTCTTCGAATTCTACATCTTCCATTCCATCCATCCGATTTCAATCCACTACCAAGTCTCGTAGGGCTTGGCTGCAACGCGTCCCAGTCATAACATACGCCACCTACATGGTTCACACCAAATATATTAGCCATGCTAGTGAGAACCCAACATTTTATATCATTCAATAGCACATATAATTATGCTTCTAAAAATGAAAGTAATATGTCTCAATTCATGTCGTCCTTCAGAATGCATGGTAGATACAACACACAAGGATCCCCAGATGCTCGTGGTCGCCTGACACCACTCACTTGGTATTTGATACACCTATTCAATACCATCAACACAATAATTATATATAAAATAGTTAGCATATCCACAATATGGTTGACGTGATCACGATTGATCTACCAAGTACATCCACTTGAAGTCCTGCCAAAACTACAGGAAACATACCACTCAATATTTCATTAGGCACATATATAACAGATTATAACAAATGAACATATTTCACTTACTCAAGTAACCACTTACTTAGGTGAACCGTTTAGGGTAATGCACCTAATTAGAAACACAAGTAGTAAGGCATCACAATACCTTTATTACCTCTTCCAAGCTATTTTCCAACTTAGCAAGAAAGCCAAGAAATGACTTCTATTACCTGCTCAACAACAACAACAAAAGTACCACAAAATACCATCGACTCATATTCAACATGAATAGCCTACGCACCCACCCGCGAGTATGCTACTATGCGGGATGGCTCACTCAGCTCCATATCTTTCAAGGACAACTACTAATGTTTAGGCACTAGAAACACATAGATACCATCTACATACTTCAGCATATCACACGGGTATCACAATTACCTAATCTTGTAACTAGGTTTGCCAAGATAACCATGTTCTTACTTATAGCATCACTTTTTTAGAATAACCTTGTTTAATCTTGATCTACAACTTTATCCACTCGTTAGTAGTTTTTATTATATATTACTATCTGTAGGGATATGATCATGTAATAGTAAGCGTATGTCTGGAAGTTATTTAAGCCTACGGGGTCACACGTCTCGACACCAAATGTATTAATATTAATTAATGGTTAATTAATATTTATCACGAACATTTAACGAGGTTTCGTTAAAAACTGACAGTTAATTGTTAACAAGGGTGTTAGTTGTAATTAAGAGAAAGAGTTGTAATTGGATTACAATTGGCATAGGCTTTGTGATAAGCCCTTTTGGCCGAATTCGGTTAGGGGATTATCACAATCCCTAACTTGGTTATCAAGTCTTTTAAACCTATAAATAGATCCTCAGGGGTTTAAGGTTTAGTTGCTGGATTGACTTGACAAAAGTCCAAACCCTAAAACTCTCTCTCTTCTCTCTCGGTTTACGGCAACAAGAAAAACCCAAGGGAGGTTTCGGTTCTTGTGTGGTTCGACCAAGCCTACATCAAGAGGTGTTCGTGATCGGTTGCTAGCACATAGCATTGGTGTGTCGTGTGTGCGATCGTAGAGGGATTTACTTCAAATCCTCCAAGTGATCAAGTCTTGCCGAGCTAAAAAGGTACACGTTCTAATACCGGTTAGTTAGATTAATTCATAGGATTCTTTCCGCTACGTACTCGTGTTTTGATAAAAGTTATATAACCCAACAGTGGTATCACGAGCCACCTATGATTTTAATTAATTACCGGGAATAAAACTTGGAAGGGGGGTAACCAAAACAAGATTCTAGCTTTTCGATTCATTTAAAAATCGTGTTTTACAATTGGAAAAGGTTTCGCAATTGGTAAAAACGAAAAAATTCGACAGAATAGGACTTTTCGACCCGATCGAAAAGTCCCTGATCGAAAAACGCTTCTCGACCCGATCGGAAACCCTTGATTTCCGATCGGAAAACCTATTCCGGTGCGGAGACCCTTGTTTTCCGACCGGAAACCCTACTTTTCGATCCAAATCGTAAAGTGTTTACGAACTGGTCGAAAAGTAACCGATCGAAAAGGCTTTTCGGGCCGATCGAAAAGTACCCGATCGGAAAGGTTCCGATCGGAAAGGCTTTTCGACCCGATCGAATAGTCCACGATCGAAAAGTACCCGATCGAAAACCCTGTTTTCGATCGGAAACCCCTGCTTTCCGATCGTAAACTCAAATAATGAATCGAAAACCTCTTGCCGAATCGGAAACCCTAAATTTAACTCTAAAATTTGATTTTTGTGATCTAAAATTTTAAATCCAAGTTTTTTATTAATTATTAGATAATTGTTATGAACAACATGTTGTACCTTTAAACTTTAAAATGTTAAAAAGAAGTAAAAACCATGATGTTTCATGCAAATCGTTCATGGTTATTACTTAAATCAAAGAGGATTTAATTAAAATTATATGTGATAATTAGAAACCCTAAGATTATGTGATTATCTGATAATTGTGACATAATAAAAGGTTTATTGCAAATTTGTTTTATGAAAATCGAAATTTGCTAAAAGAACTATTGAAATATGATTTTGTTTATAAAATAAAATTTGTGTCCTAAAAGTCAGAAGAAACACCGGCTCACCCATTTGAACACACTCTAAGAAAGGTATAAGTCGGGTCGCTCTGCTTCCCTAAAGTGGTAGGTTTTTAATTGCAAAAGTTGCAAACCTCACCCCTACGCTTCTTTGTGTGTTGCAAATGGAGCTACCGAGCTCCTTTGATTTGGAAGACAAACTAAGGATTTTATAAACACATTATGTGGTAAAGGTGTGCATGAGCCTTCACACATAACTTTTTTGATAACACATCAAAATTGCTTTGACCCATTTAAACTTAAGTCTTTGCCATCCACCTTGTAAAGGACACTTGTGAGTGTCATCTTACTCATTGGTACACAATGGTAAAATGGCATTTGCATGGCAAATTCCCACTCATTGGTACACAATGGTGGACAATTTGTGCGTTCTTGGCTGGACGACTTAAAACGAGCTAGGCGGTGAGACCCTTGGCCCGTGGCAAAAGATGGGATGAAACATGACTACAAATCACTTGGTGCAAGTTGTAGGTCCCATAAATTCTAGGAATTGTATTTGGAATACAATTAGTGATTGTCACATACCATTTGAATGCATCATTTCTAGCAGATCAACTGATGAAATGATGGCATGTCAATTGGATCCTAGCCTTAATAAGCTTAATTGTTTAAAATGTTTAAACATTGGGTAATTAAATTTATTAAGGAAAAGATTATCAAAAATACTGATTTTTGAACTTAATCTGTTTTGTAGATGGCAACAAACCCTCCTCAAAACA
The DNA here is from genome assembly GCA_039602395.1 of Deinandra increscens subsp. villosa. Lineage (NCBI taxonomy): Eukaryota > Viridiplantae > Streptophyta > Magnoliopsida > Asterales > Asteraceae > Deinandra > Deinandra increscens. The sequence goes on from JBCNJP010000016.1 coordinate 6,984,806, forward strand.
ATGTTGGTCATGCTTTTCGTCAAATGTTTGAAAGAGAAAAGCTGAATGGATCTAACTTCAATGACTGGTACCGTCAACTGAGGATTGTCCTTAGAGTTGAACGGAGGACCGATGTCCTTTAACATCATTGGCCGACCGAGCCAGGTGCTGATGCTTCTGAGCAAGAGAAAGCGTTCTACAACGCAGAGTACAGCAGATACGATGAGGTTGCTTGTATGATGATCTCGAGTATGACTCCTGATCTTCAGAAGCAATACGAATTTCATACACCTTGTGATATGATCAAAGAGCTGAAAAAGATGTATGAAAAACAAGCTGGTGTCGAATTGTTCGACCTAGTTGTGGAACTCCACGACTTGAAGCTTGAAACTGGTAAATCGGTCAGTAGTCATGTGCTCAAGATGAAGAGCTACTTTGACAAATTGGAATCGCTCAATTATGGGTATAATCGTGCTGTTGCAGTTGGCATGATCCTCAAATCGCTTACGAAGGATTTTGAGGGTTTTGTGCGCAACTACAACATGCATAGTATGACTAAGACTATACCTGAGCTTCATGCTATGCTTGTCGAGTATGAAAAAACGATTCCTAAAAAGGCCACTGAAACACCCCAAGTTCTTATGATCAAGGGGGGTAAGATCCAAAAGGCTAAACGACCGCAAAAGGGGAAGGGCAAGATTGATGGCAAGGGTAAAGGCAAGGCTGTTGCCCATATCCCTAAAGCCAAGCAAACCCCTCCGGCCCCTAAAGAGCATCAGGCTAAGGACCAGATCTGTCACCATTGTGGTGAAGTCGGACACTGGAAGAGGAACTGTCCTACCTACCTAGCTGAGTTGATGAAGAAGAGAAAGAATACTAGTGGGACTA
>JBCNJP010000016.1:6986172-7035140 GCA_039602395.1 Deinandra increscens subsp. villosa
AACCACAAAATAGAATATAATATTTAGTAATATTTGAGGCCCACTTTGACATTAACGTGAAAAATTATTTCAACACAAATTAAAATATTTAAATGCAGACTAAGCTTTCTTCATTACATTTTTACGAACTAAAATAAAAATAAGACCTACTATGCTTGTTTTGTTATATTTTTCACAATAATAAGTATAATATTTTTAATGTATATTTCTTATGACTTTTATTTTATTTATTCTATATTTTTAATTTAAGAAAATTGGATTTAAATAATCTCAACTTTTACCTATTGCCAACAATAATCCCAACTATAAAAATCATTTCCACCAGTCTCAACTTTCACCCATATTTTTTTAATAGACCCACCGTTAACTTGTTTAACACCATTAGATACTTGCTGACGTGACAAGACAACATGTAATAATCTTTTATTTTAATTCATTAATTCATTTATCCACGTGGCATTTCAAATAAGAAATCACTTGTTAAATCCCTAATCCCTAAAATCAATTCCCTCCCCCTACCCTCACCAGAACTTTAGCAACAAAAACTAAATCGCCGTCCAAAAAAAGAGATTAAATCGGAGGAGAAGAAACAAACTTTATTTCAACTTCAATATGTGCAAAATAAAATCCCACTGCCATATTTTGTCATTGCCGTCGGAAGAGACGGAAACTAAATCGATCCCCACTGCCGACGACAAAGGCCATATTTTGTCCCGCCGAAATCTCAACCTTCGTACAAAATAAAATCCACCGAAATCTAGAATCTCGTAACCTTCATCGAGCACGTACTCATACGATCCTTCTTAATACGACTATCGCTGCAAGTCTGACGGATCTCGTCACCGGTTAACAGTTCCGGAGAGCGAAGAGCGGTTGTGGTGGGAGGAGCTCCGGCGAAGATTAATTGGTGGCAGCGGAGGAAGAAGGTGGTGATGGTGGTTGATATATGTCGGGTGGCATTCCACGTGGACAAAGGAATTAAAAAAAATAAAAGATTATTACATGTTACCTTACCACATCAACAGGTGTCTAACGGTGTTAAAAAAAATTAACGACGGGTCCATTAAAAAAAATATGAGTGAAAGTTAGGACTGGTAGAAATGATTTTTAAAGTTAGGATTATTTAAATCAAAATTTCTTTAATTTAATAATTGAATGTTCTTCCCTCAAAAGATCAAAGTCAAGAACGATATAACAAGCATGGTAGGTTTGAGGCTCGAAAATTTGAGTGTTTGACCTCTAATTTAACGTCATTACACAATCCTTTTGTAGTTTTGTTTTATTTACGATGCGCTTTAGTAGTGCAAATATTTTATACACATTCGTTTTATATTTCTGTTATCTTGATATTGTGTTTTAGCAGTATTAGGGTAGGTTGTAGTTGCTTATGTAAATAACCATGATTATAAGGATATAAGGCGCAAATATGTTAATACGGTGTAGCTATATATTCGTATGTTAATGAATGAGAAAGGAAAATGATTAAATCATAACATGGTATCACTCTAAATGATCCTCTACTTCGAAGTTTAATGATATAGTAATCAACAATATATTCCTTTACTTCGAAGTTTCAGAACGTGGCTTGTGAATATAGAGGTTTTTGTTGGTGATTTATAAATTGACTGCCACCGCTATTTTCTCCGGATGTCCCACCGCTTTCAATCTCGATCGTCGGTGCATCTCACTTTGATCTCCACATCTACGACTACACCTTGCCTTCACGCATTTTGCTTTCTCTCCCTCGTTTCTTCCTGCCCCACATCATGACAACAATTATCCTGGATGTCTCGACAACATATGTTCCATTGGGTTATAATATTGGCAGCCCTTGAGTAACTCATGGCAGTGAGGTCGCACAGCTCTCCCCCCATGTCCATCTCCCACTCGACCATATATGGGACGTGGAGGACCAAGAACTTCTAATGCACCCGGAATATTAGGAGTTCCACTGCAGGCCTACCACACTTATGAGGGACACTGCACTTCTACTAATTGGATCATGCCATGCATATGGGCAATTTGCAGCCGGGTTCCACTTGGTATCTTGACACGAGAGAAACAAATCACATGGCCCACACTGCATGTAAACTCCCATCTTATGTCGATAATCACAGGTCGAATTATATGGTCGTTGGGAACAAGACCCAAATTCTCTTTCATGGCACTGCCCAAACCACATTTACCCACCCATATCCTCCTTTCACTTTGAAAAATGTCCATGTCATACCTCACCTTATTAAAAATCTTTTATCTATTAGACGCATAACAAAATATAACGATATCTCTATGGAATTTGATGCATTTGGTTTTCTTGTGAAAGATTACTGGACAGGGAAACCCATCCTCCGATGTAATAGCACTGGCGGCCTTTATCCTCTTCTTCCTCAACTCGTCACCAATAAAAGCCCATCCACTTTTGCTGCTATTTCTCAAGACCTTTGGCATACTTGTTTGGGACCGTTTAACCAGGTGGACATCCAACCGGATGTAACCAACTCTGTCCACCGTCACACCTGCTTGAACTGGCTAGACAAACAACCAAAAAAATCTGTTGTTTACGTTTCGTTTGGGACGACAACAACGTTCACTGAGGCACAAAACACGGAGCTCGCGGTTGGATTGGAGAAAATCGAGCAAAGGTTTTTATGGGTGTCAACCTCGAACAGTCAGATAGAAAACCCATTGTCATTCCAGAGTCCGAATTTTACCTCAAGCAACTATACAACTTGGGCGTTAAAATGGAGGTTGTTCTCGATGCTCAAGGTGTATGGGAATCAAGAACAAGCGATGACAATCAAGGACAATAATACACTAACTTGCATTTGATGAACACATAAACACCCCGTGCCCCATCTAGAATGGAGAAAATAAATTCCAGTCATCATAAACATGGGAACACCACACGCCATCCCTTTCAAATTATGTGAGATTGTCTTATATAGAGTATTAACTATCACTCTTCTAAATTTAATTTATTTAACTATATACAAAGTTCAAGTGCTATGCATAGTGTTTTTCATCGACTAGACCACGTAGGATGACACATGACAACCACCATTTATCTTTAATCTTTTTAGTGTTTGCTTTATGCTAACATTTTTACACGCAACATGATTAGCACGAGAATTGATGGTGTAGTGGATATAGTCGTGTAACATATAACCTTTAAATTATATATTCGATACTTGAAGGCGTGTCTTTTTGTATTTGCGTTCTTTTCACGTTACGCTTTACCAATATAACTGCTTTATGTTTTATTTACCGCATTATCTTTCAGGCTAACCTGGGAGTAGTTTAATCTAGTTTATAACATTGACCTGTGTATAGTTTTGAAGTTTTAAGCCATTTTTGATCAAAATAAGGACACTTTAGTAATATTATTGGGGATAAAACATTTGCACATGTAGTAATATTGGGGTCATTATATAAGCATCACATGAAGCTGACATTTCACCACAAAATAGAATATAACATTTAGTAATATTCGAGGCCCCCTTTGACACTAACGTGAAAAACTGACATTTCAGTACAAATTAAAATATTTAATGCAGACTAAGCTTCTTTCATTACATTTTTACGAACTAAAATAAAAATAAGACCTAAGCTTCTTTTGTTATATTTTTCACAGTAATAAAATTTACCAGTATTTTTAATGTATATTTCTTAAGACTTTTATTTTATTTATTCTATATTTTTAATTTAATAATTGAATGTTCTTCCCTTAAAATATCAAAGTCGAGAACGAAATAACAAGCATGATAGGTTTGAAAACAAAGCTTTTGCTTTATCCGCTCCATTTTAACCACACCCATTTCCACTAACCCGTCTTTTTGTATTTTTGTTTTATTTACGTTGCGTTTTAGTAGTGCAAATGTTTTGTACACATTTGTATTGTATTTCTGTTTTTTTATATCGTGTTTTAGCAGTATTAGGATAGGTTGTAGCCGTTTATGTAAATAACCATGATTATAAGGATATTAGGCGCAAATATGTTAATACGGTTTAACTATATATTCATATGTTAATGAATGAGAAAGGAAAATGATTGAATCATAACATGGTATCACTCTAAACGATCCTCTACTTCGAAGTTTAAGGATATGGTAATCAACAATATATTCCTTTACGTCAAAGTTTCAGAACGTGGTTTGTGAATATAGAGGTTTTTGCTGTGATTTATAAATTGATTGTCTCGCTATTTTCTCCGGATGTCCCACAACTTTCATTCTCGATCGTCGGCGCATCTCACTTTGATCACCACATCTGCGACTACACCTTGCCTTCACGCATTTTTCTTTCTCCCCCTTTCTTCATGCACCACATGTGACAACAATTATCCGGGATGTCTCGATAACATATGCTCCACTGGGTTATAATATTGGTAGCCCTTGAGTAACTCATGGCAGTGGGGTCGCACAACTCTCCCCCCATGTCCGTCTCCCATAGCTCCGCCCCTCCCACTCGGCCATATATGGGACATGGATGACCAACAACTTCTAATGCACCAGAATATTAAGAGCTCCACCGCAGGCCTACCACACTTATGAGAGAGAATTTGGATCATGCCATGCTACAAGCAGTTTGCAGTCAGATTCCACTTGGTATCTTGACACGAGAGCAACAAATCACATGGCGCACACTGCAGGTAAACTCCCCTCTTATGTCAATAATCACAGGTTGAATTATATCGTCGTTGGGAACAAGACCCAAATTCTCATTCACGCCATTGCCCAAACCACACTTACCCACCCATACCCTCCTTTCACTTTGAAAAATATCCATGTCATATCTCACCTTATTATAAATATTTTATCTGTTAGACGTCTAACAAAATATAACGATATCTCTGTTGAATATGATGTATTTGGTTTTCTTGTGAAAGATTACTGAGACAGGGAAACCCGTCCTCCGATGTAATAGCACGGGCGGCCTTTATCCTCTTCTTCCTCAACTCATCACCAATAAAAGTCCATCCAGTTTTGCTGCTATTTCTCAAGACCTTTGGCATACTCGTTTGGGGGCACACAGGCTCCTCGTTATTGCATTTTTTTGAATAATAGACATGATATTAATGTAAAAAAGAATTTGTAAGAAATCATTATGTCAACCGTATGTTTTTGGTATGTTTTTGGCAAACATGCGAAACTGCCCTTTTATGATTCCTAATCTGTTACATTGTCTCCTTTTGATATCTCCTTTTGATATTTTATTCATAGCGACCTGTGGACCTTCTCGATTCAAAGTTCGGGTGGTCACAAATATTATGTGCTTTTTCTTGATGAGTGTACACTTTTTTTTGTGACCTACCCTTTAGCCAATAAATCTTTTCTTTTCTCTGTTTTTCTGAACTTTCATCGATTAATCAAAACTCAATTTCAACGCGATATAAAATCTTTTTAGTATGACAGTGGACAATATATAATAATAAGTCTTTCCATGATTTTTGTGCCAACCACGACATTCTATACTGATTTTATTGCCCTCACACTTCCTCACAAAATGGAAAATCTGAAAGAAAAATGCGGATAATCAATAACCTTATTCGCACAATCCTTAGTCACTCCTACGTGCCTACCTCTTTTTGGCACCATGCTCTTCAACATGCTACCTATCTTTTGAAAATCTTACCCATAAAAATTATATCTAATCACACTCCTACGTTTCTTCTATACCACAAACAACCAACATACACTCATCTTTGCACCTTCGGGTGTTTGTGCTATCCGTTTCATCCCATCCACTACTATCCACAAACTCCAACATCGTTCCCTACCATGTGTCTTTCTCGGGCACCCAACAAATCACCGGGGCTATAAGTGTTACGACATATCCACAGGTCGCCATCCCCAAGGCATTGTGCGGACAGTAAATTTAGTTTTTAACAAAGTTGAGTGACTATGAATAATAACTTTCACTGATTGGGTCGCGTTGCAACCACCGATTTATTTAATTATTCTTTTTATTTTTATCTAAACACAACAAAATTAGCACGATCGAGAGCTGATGAAATTATATGAGTAGAGTCATGTAACAGCGTAGCATTATATTTAGATCCTATGTTTAATACTTGGAACGATTTACTTTTAATTTTAACAACTTTAGACAATATTATATTTATTTATATTTTATTTTTTGTAAGTTAAGTTGCATTTTAGCAATATAATTCTTTTATATACACATATTATCTCACGAGAAATTACATATAATAATAATAACATCTAGTTTCATTTACATAATTGTATATATATACAATCTCATACTTTACCTATGGGATTGTGCCATTCTTTTATTCTAAAAAACCTTTATATATAAATAAGATGCTTGTGGTTTTCTGACAATAAAACCTGATTGTCCCAGTGGTTTGTTTTTAATTCTTAGATCATAGGTTTGGAGATGCTAAGGTTCGACCCACGGTTTGATACAAATTTTTTACAATTATCTTGAATATATACATGACCTCTTTTCCTGCGTTATCACCGGCCCCTTTTTTAGCGGCAACACACGTATCTATTTCTCTGCCTCCTTCTCCGTTCCGCCTCCTGTCTCCTTCATTTCCCTCACCATCTTCAATATCTAATTGAAGCTTCCATCAATTTACATAATTTTCTCTTCGTCTCCATGTAGGTTTTCCTGCAACGCAGATTCCCCGCCATTGCTTAACACTAGCAAATCTTTGTCTACAGGTACCTTCCAATTCACTCTTTTTATGTGCCCTAATTGCCATCTCTACATCAATCACCCTCGCTCTATGCATTTTGATGCAATTATTTCTGCGTTTCCATCAGTAATCTCTTTAATGACTTTTTCTTAAACTCAAATTCCGATTCTTACATACGGTAACTTCTGTTTTTCTAATTCTCAATCGTTATTATATCATGTATAGCGCCTGCTGTTCGGATATCATATAGGAAACTTTTTGTTTGGCTAACGATTCCATGTAACAGTTGGTTAATTCATGTTATCAGCTTTTATGTTAGGTGCCTTTACTATCAATTTAATCTTACCTAGGTTGCACACTAATAAATATTTGCATTTAATCACCTTCATCTTCCCACAATACCTGTTTAATATAGATTCCCAACACAAATTATTTATAACATAAGTATTAGAGAGCTTTGGAATTATTTGAATCTGATTCATACAGAAATTCCATTCCTGGGAGTACGTAATAATGCTGCTTCTATATACAAATTTAGGCAGAGAATACCCTATAAAATGAGAGTGATATTGGTTGTTAGGAGTGGAGCTAGGTAAATGTTCATGATGATGTGTTATTGAGGCTGAGGTTTTCTTTTATTTTGTTTCTTACCGGCAAATAGATCTCAAAACTGTATACAACAGCATTGTAGAGGTATGAAAGCCATATCGGGCACCTCAATAATACATCAGCAAAGTTATAAATAGAGGTGAACTAAAAAATCGGTTGCCCGACCGGTTAGGAAAAAACACCGAAACCGGTTTCTAGACAAACCGGTTAGGTTTCAAACTGCCCGCAGCCACAAACCGGTTAGGTTCTAAAAAATTTATCAATCGATAACTACAATTATGATTAAACATAAAAAATTCTCGAAAATTTTATAAATATAGGGATATATGTTCAAACTACTTTTTAAACTCCCATAAAAAAAAGGTAGTTACATGAATAATAGGTTCTATATTTAAGAATGTTGAACACCATAGCATCTAACACTATAGAATAACGAACATTAGTAAATAAAATGTATAATACATGCATACTACACAGAGTTAGGACCTAAATTTGTAAAAATTTCCTAAGGAGCTGTAACTTCATATAGAATTTCAGGTTTTAGTTCAGTGAAGAACCGCATCATAACTACAGCCACATTGACCTATTAGTTTATGCACAATCTTTAAAATGCAAAGCCAATTGTAAAATTCTAGGTAACAACAAATTCAAAATTTCATGAACAAGATTCACAAACGCATCAGATTCAGTGTTCTCAACCCTATACAAGAATTCTTTTTTTTTACGCAGGTTCATGCTCATGAACATATATTAAGGTTCTATATGTCTAAACTTGATTTCTTCTTTTGTCCGTTGTCATTGTTACAAAATATATTTCAGCCTTCAAACTTTTCTTCTCAGTTGCCTGAAAAAGCTCAATATTCATTAGAATAATGGGCCTTAATATTTTATTTAGCATCTCATAAAAAATATATTTTTATATGGGTTATTGATTAAAAATGAGTACGATTGACTTCCTTTCTCAATTGGATAGATTTAGTGACTTGATTGATTAAAAGAATGGAGTTTGTGAATCCTTGGCTACTCCTATTTGACATGATATATGTTAGAATTAAGTGTATTGTGGATTGGACCAAAACTCACATTTTAAGCCTGGTTGGATTTTGTAGGTAAAATTTAGCAAATTCTACAAGTCTACAACAATTGACTTTTCTGGTCAAGTCATACATAATTACATAAATTGGTATTTGAAATATTAAATTTATATGTAACTTAAACAGTATGCAGGTATTTCATGTTAAACAGTATGCAAGTATGCAGGTATTTCATGTAGTTGGGACTTGGGAGTAGCAAACAATATTTTAGTACAACACTCATTACAATGAAGTTATTCCTTTAAAAAGCTTTATATTTATAACCTTAAGTGAAACCCATGAATCTACAAAATTGCCGTTTAAGAAAATGTGAATACATATGTTCCCCTTTTCTCTGACCCACTCTCAGTTATTATCTATTTCTACAGATTCCGCATCCTCAGCTACTAAGACAACACGGTGTTCGGAAATATTCTTCCCCGGCTACATTGATCCAATTTTCTTTCTAAAATCCTTATATGTTGATCCACTCATGTACGATATTTACAGTTTTTATGTCTAATATGTACTAATCTTAATAACTCATATACTTTAGTATGCTCATTTTTATGATATGCTTTTAGGCAAATTCCGGATCACCGCAGCAACGCGCGGTTGAACTTAGTTTCATATATATGGACTAGACTTAAAAACATTAAAAATTTTCCATAATCACAAAGACAACGTGCGTAAGTATTTTAATTTTTAATATGCATTAAAAAAGTATTTTAATCACAAAGAAGCCAATAACATCACCTAATTCGGAAGACTCCAGCAAAAATCTTCAACCCCACCTCTATATATACTAAGACAACGTTAATCATAAACAACACAAACAAACTGCAATTCAAACATGACATCCGATGTGGTCGTGGTGATGGTCCCCTTCCTCGCCCACGGCCATCTCAACCAACTCCTCCACCTCTCCCGCCTCATCTCCGCCCACAACCTCCCCATCCACTTCATCTCCACCGCCACCCACATCCGCCAGGCCCGCGCCCGTCTCCACGGATGCAACTCACACACCGATCTCATCCGTTTCCATGAACTCCCCGATCCCGAATTTGTCTCCCCGCATCCTGAGCCGAACACCACCACTCACTTCCCTAGTCATCTCCAATCTTTATTCAACTCGTCTCTCGATCTCCGCGGCCCCGTCACGGATATTGTCCGTGAGCTTGCGGAAACCTCAAGGAGAGTCGCTGTGGTTCATGACTTGGCTATGTCGTATGTTGTTCAAGATGTGAGGTCGATACCCAATGCCGAGACGTATATCTTTCGTGCTTTATCGGTTTTTTATACGTATTGTTTCAACTTGGAGAGGTTAGGGAGAGAGCTACCATTCGGAGCGGAGCCGAAGTCCGAGGAAACCATGAGCAAAGAGTTCATGGAGTTCGTCAACCTACAATACTCGCATCAAACGTTTCACGTTGCAAATATATACGATTCGTCGAGGGTGATTGAGCTGGAGTTTCTCGAATCACTCGAGAGAGAGGAGATATGCGGAAAACGACATTTCGCTGTGGGACCGTTTAACCCGGTGGACATCCAACCGGATGTAACCAACTCCGTCCACCGTCACACCTGCTTGAACTGGCTAGACAAACAACCGGAAAAATCCGTGGTTTACGTTTCGTTTGGGACGACAACGACGTTCACCGAGTCACAAATCGCGGAACTCGCAGTTGGGTTGGAGAAAAGTGAGCAAAGGTTTTTATGGGTGTTGCGGGATGCGGACAAAGGGGATGTGTTCAAGAATGACGACGAGAGGAGAGTTGTGTTGCCGGATGGGTTTGAGGATCGGGTTGAGGGGAAGGGTTTTGTTGTGAGAGAATGGGCGCCGCAGTTGGAAATTTTGGGACATTTGTCCGTGGGTCTGTTTGTGAGCCACTGTGGGTGGAACTCGTCTATGGAAGCGATGACCAGAGGCGTTGCGATCGCTGCATGGCCGTTCCATTCGGATCAGCCACGGAATGCTTTTTTATTGGTGGATGTTTTGAAGGTGGCGTCGATGATGAGGGAATGGTCGTGTAGAGATGAGTTACTAACATCGGTAATGGTGGAGAAGGTTATTAGGAAATTGATGGATACAAAGGAAGGGGCAGCGATAAGGCGGAGATCGGTTGAATTAGGTTGTGAGTTGCGTAGGTCTCTAGCGGAAGGTGGTGTTGGTCGTATGGAATTAGATTCGCTTATTTCTTATATGCGAAGATAGCGAAATGCAATCACGTACAAGTTTTCTAGGCAATATAATTACTATCACGGGTCAACTATATATATCCTAAGGTTTGTAGGATGATGAGGCAATCCCCATGTGAAGTTTGACTTAGTAGCTTGAAGTGTATTTGTGCATGGAAGAATGAACGGGTATTATGGGCTTGACCGAATAAGAAGAAAGACTCAAGTAGTTCATTTCCTTTCCTAGAAATTAGTCAAAAAAAGCTTTCTGTTTTGTTTCCTTCTTTAATCATTCGATTGTAAGCATTTAGCTTTGAATAAAGGAAGCATTCGACCCTTTTTATTTGTTGTGTTCTTTATTAATTCCTCTTTGATATCCAACATTTTTGTATCAGAGCTTCCAAGTTTCCTTAATTCTGTATATGCCAAAATATCTCAGATTTGAAGCCATGTCTACCTCGAACCCTCCGAAAGAAAACCCATTGTCATTCCAGAGTCCGAATTTAACCTCAAGCAACTATACAACTTGGTGATGAGAGCTAATTATGTAACGCTTTTATATATATAATTCTATATTTTTATTAGTTACAATATATTAATTCTCATCATCTTTCCTATCGTTTGTGTTTCATGTGGTTGTAGTTAAAAAGTTATAATTGTGAAGTTTTAAAGGGTTTTAGAAGCTTTTGGATAAATGTGCATTGATGAGTGGCTTAGAAGTGATATTAATAATCCTAAACACACCAACTAAAATATAAAATAGACTGAATTAAATAATTTTGGTGTTTAGTATGTTATGGTGTAAAAGAGCTTAAACGAAGTAACTAAGTTGAACCCGTGCTATAATACAATTACATGTCAAATGGTTTATAAATATTAGTCTCATTTTAAAAACTAAATGTAAAAGAATTAAGTCATGTTATTATATCTTTTGTGATGATTTCGTGGTGGAGTACATCACGTGGATTATGTGGGCCCAAGACACAAGAGTATTAGAAGAAAAAGAGAACCAACAAATGGGCTTCGGAGTGCAAGAAAACAACCGAGATTTATGACTAAAAAAAAGAAGCACACGTAGAGAATAAAAAGAAGGAAGGGTTTTCTTTAAAGGGGACATTCGTAAGTCAGAGGGAATTACGGCAGAAGAGAAGTCGAGGGCAGCATCCTCTTGGCTGCCTGGTTGCATCATCAGAGAAGAACAACGTCATCAATCATCATCATTCTTTGTTAGGTTTTTTTAAGTTAATTTTATTTAACGATGAATCTTGTAGTAACAGTATTAGACTTATTCGTTATGAATATTGGCTAATTTTCTTTAACTGCTTTTAGTGAATGGTTGTATGGATTCGTTCTGTCTTTAACTGTTAGTTCTTAGTTGTTCTGGTTTTCCTTGCAACTGTTGAGCACCCGCATGCTGAATTCATTAGATTAACTAGTAAACTAGGGTTTTAGTGGTCACCTGTCGTGTTTCAGCCTTTCCTTGCGGTAGGAACTAAGCAGCCCACTAGGAAACTAGGTTATTAGGTTGATTAGGCAATAGGGGACTATGTCTGTTTAGTATTATTAGCATCTAATATGTTTTACCAAGATAGGTAGCAGACCAAGATCCATAAGTAGTTATCTTTAGTTCATTAGTTAGTTAATTCACAATTCCAAACAAAAACAGCCAAGAGGCATTGTAGTTAATTCATTAGGTTAAGTTAACTTAGTAGTATAACTTAGGATAGTGACAGTATTCTAAGTTCATAAATTAGGGTCCAAATTTAAAATCACTAGTAACCACCAACTCCCCTGGATTGACTCCTTAGCTTACCACTACTACAAAATCAGTTAAAGTTAGGGATTTGTAGCGGTCTCGACAACCGTTATCACTTGGGCGATAAAATGGAGGTTGTTCTCGATGTTCAAGGTGTATGGGAAGCCATGGAACCATCAACCGGAGTGGTTGTGGATGAAAATAAAAGTAAGATGGCGAGAGCATACATTTTCAGGAGATTCCTGAAGAGATCTTGTTGCAAGTGTCAAAGAAGAAGACAACTAAAGAAGTGTGTGACTCGTTAAAGACGAGGTATGTGGTGGCAGATCGAGTGCAAAAGGCCAGACTACACACTTTGAAGAGTGAATTCGAGTCACTGATCATGAAGGAAGGTGAGATGATTGTTGAGTATGCTGGAAAACTATCTGGCATGACCTCGAAATACAATGCAATTGCAGCAGTGCTAGGGGATGAGGAGTTGGTCAGAAAATTACTAGATACTGTTGACAGAGAAGTTTATTCACCTGGTAGCTTAAGGGAGCAGTATTCGGAAGTTGAGGCCATGCCATTTGAAGAAGCCATTGGGAGACTAAAGGCTTATGAAGATCGATTGAGGTTGAAGCAGGGAAGAGGATCCAGTGGAGAAACTTCCCTATTGTTCAGCAAGGTAGATGGCTTAACACAAGGAAAGTCCAACTCCAAATAGTCTCAAGGTAGAGGCAAAAGTGCAACTAGTGAAAGAGGTGGAAGAAGTGGATCAAGGGAAAGAGGTTCAACTCGAGGTAGAGGGGGTCGTGGGTATTCTGGTTTATCACATGAAGGTGGTGGATGGAACCAGAGGACTAAAGAAAAGAAACACATCACATGTTTCAATTGTCAAATCTTTGGTCATTATGCTTTTAAATGCAAGAATGAAAAAAAAAGACTGAACATGAAGTTCATTTAACCGAAGATAAGGAGGAAGAACCAGCACTCATGTTAAGTAAGGCAGTGTAAGGTTTGGAGATGATTCAAAAGTCAACATAAAAGGAAAAGGTATGATTTTATTTAAATGCAAGAATGGTGAATTGATGATTGATAATGTTTACTATATTCCTGCATTGAATAGTAATATATTAAGCCTTGGTCAAATCATTGAAGTGGGCTATGATATATGGATACAAAATAATTGAAGTAGGCAAGGGGTTCCTTAAATTTTTCTTTGAAAAAGTTCAAAGCCATGTTTTTTATTGCCGCCGGTTGTGAGATCCATGCTCCGTTTTGCATAAGCATCTTTATCCTATTTTCGCCACCCTGCCTTTAATAAAGCTATGGAAAAAAGCAGAATTTTCGTCTCCCTCTACTGCCCATCTTACCCCCTTTTTTTGTAGCATGTCTTTTGTCTTAAGACATGATTTCTTTTCTCATTTAATTGAAACTACGGAATGTAAGGTCACACTTGACAAGAGTGATATTAAAGTGGTTAAATGTGTGAAAAGAAATATGTGAAGTTGTGACAATCAGAGTTTGAACATCGAAATATTAGCGGTTAAGCGTGTGAAAAGAAGTATGTGAGTTGCGACAATCCGAGTTTGAATATCCAAATGTTAATAAAAAAACACGTCGTAATGATGGAAAAGTTACATCATTGCAAATTTAGTTGTTAAGAATCAGAAAACATATTTAAAAATAAAGATAAAGAAATAAGAATCGGTTTTGAAAAAAATCTGTGTTAAAATATAACCAACCCGATATCAATTAAAATTTATATTGAAAAGTAGATAAAATTAAGGTGTGTGAGGAAGAGTAAATGTTGTAGTCTATTCGAGGTAGCTAATCTCCCAAAATATAGACTTGTAGAGTGGGTTAGACTCCAAAAGATTTTGATCGACAAAGACACTAAAATATAAATTTGATAAGTTCTTCTCTACTCTCATTCATGAAGATAAATTGTCTTTTATAGGCTTACAAAGAGAACGGAAACTACCTACTATCCTAAGTACCCACTGCTTAAAGGAAAATATATTAAAATGAAAGGAACTAATTGTCTAATTATAGCACATTTACTTAAATGGCGTGTGCTGCCTCTAATACTTGGCAACGTGGATGTAAAGTGTGTGTTTGACTTGCAATAAAGTTGACCCGTTTCATTGAAACTTGTAGAAGTAAACAATTGATCAAGATCAGTTTCGGGACAAATTCATTTGTCAAAAGTCAAAACTCATAGTTTAAACACAAAAAAACCTAAAAACCGAGAGGGTTAACCCAGCTTACAAAGACTAGAAGACATTTATAACGAATCCAAAGGATAAACGAACTGGATACACTAATATAAATAGATCACGATCATCGTTGTGATACTTGATAACAACAGAAACGGATGATAACTCTCTAAACTCACTAGAACAAGAAATCCTAATTTTTCTGTAAAGAGGATGAGAGAAAACGAGACATGTATTGCTGCTAAAGAAAGTCTCGAATAAACTCGGGTTTACACACATACACAGCCTTATGTAGTAACCAGGAGTAACCAGATAGATCCGGGTCTTTACCCGCATGTACCAGCATCAGTCCTCAGCTTGCTCGAAGCCCAACTTTCCATAAGCCTAAAAGCAGCCACTAGCCCACTCCACTAAGATCTCACTCAATTCACTTGCGGTTGAGTCCAATACAAAGCAGATCCAAGACTCCCATGAAACAACAAAAAGTAAATAAATAAATAAATAAACCAATTTAACAAATTATTGGTTAGAATTAAAGAATAAGAATTAATACATATTTTTTACATCATCAAACATTACTTTTATGAGTATTGAGTGTCAAAGAATGTTTTAAAAGTTTTGTTTCCGGTTAGGTTTTAATAATCAACTAGCTTTAACTGCTCGTACGTTGCGTCGGGAACCAGAATAGCACATGTAAGATTAGATTCAACGTGAAAAAAAAGGATGTTACATGAAGATGATTCCTGTAAAAGGTTGACTAACTTTAGCTTATATTACAACTACATAAAAAAAACAATAAAGAGAATTAACTACATAAAATCCTTAGTTGGGATATACACCTCTAAATCCTAAGTTGGGATATACACCTCTAAGATCTCTTTACAAAAAGCTTACATTGCAGTTTGAAAAGACATCTCCGTGAGTTACTTCACAAATGGGAAAGTTCAACACATGATCCTTAAAATCATCAAAAGGGGTTAAAAAAAAATATGTTCTTTGATCATTTAAAAATATAAGTGTTTGGTTGATTTAGACATTGTAAAACCAATCAGCTTCTTTCTTTGCAACTTCAATGAGTATGTTGTTGCATTCTAAAACACAAGAGACTAACAAAGTGAAGAAACAAATAGTCTCGCTAGATATGAAATAGAGATGATCATTTGATTTTTAGAATATAGGAGAGTAAAAGAGATATTGAGATAAGGATGAAACTAATGATTTTATTGATGTAAGTGTGATTATAGACGGAAGTGTAGTAAACACATAGTTAAAGGTGTAAAGTAAAGAAGATGAAGACCTTGCTCCACTACTGATCTCAGCTATTTATAGAGCATCCAGCATGTTCATGTCAGCACTTGCACATCGGTCCTTATAATCACTTCCTTATCAACCCTATCAAACTTGGCAGAATACATTAGATAACCTTACGAGAGAGGACTTAATGACCAGGGTTGGATGTGACCACACATCCAAGACCCATAGTATATCATCACAAAGCAAGAATGACTATTTTGACCCACTAAGAGATTAATAAACAAAATATGACTTTTGTTTGTCAATTAAATGCACTTAAATTCTAAAATAGGATGACAGGCTTCATTTAGTTTCTTCAAATTCAAATTTTATTTGACACATTCAATTCCTTCAATAAATCAAACACCCCATTCTACATAATGAAGAAAAAGGACACGGCACATACTTTTTATTCACATTTTTTGTTGGGAATGTTTTGCTAGGCAGAAATTCTCTAAGTCAGAGTTCCGAAGGAAGTTAGTCCGGAACTTCCTTCACACTGAGTATTTCCTCCGGAACTTCTCCTAGTGTTACTCCGGAACTTTGACTTATCCCCTGGTTGCAAGTTCCAATGCATAAAGCTGTCAGAAAGCAGTTTTACTTTACACCATGCTGTACACTGTTCACCGATAGGTCTACTCAACTGTTCACAGAAGCATGCTTGTACTACAACAACTCTGGAGTAGATATCATTTGTTTATTTAGCCTAGGAGCTAAAAGGAAATAAAAGAATATCTTTTATTTCCTCCTTGCACTATATATATTAGTTGTATTTCCTTTTGTTTGCGTTGATCGAATATCTCTCTTGTTCATCAACTGTAACTCTTTGTAAACATTGTGAAGTATAAATATAGTAGTGCTTGGAATTGATATCTTGTGTTTTATCTACTTTACTTCTTGTTTACTAGTTACTGTTTTCGATCAAACCATTTCAAACTTTACCACAAACAAGTCTGATTCCGCCTTTCTTGTTTGACACCTTTGGTAACTTGTCTGGTTAGTTGATCCTAACGACGGTCCTACATTTTTGATGAAGTAAATCGCTAAAGTTCAATAATCCATCGTGGCAGTGTTTAAAATTTATGATAATGAACCCGCAATTGAGAATTTAAGGTTTTATGTCACAGATAAAAATTGAGTTTACAACTTTCCTCAAATGGACTGAAAGGTTACCTGAGAAAAAAAAAACTTTCAAATATGATTTTATATTAATGACACAAGGATTAAGTAGCCTAATTCCTTCTTTTGATTTTCAGCTCTGAAAAGTTAATACCAACTACAAAGACAAAGACAGTTTACTAAAGATTTTAAACTTTGGGTTTCTGTTTTTCATGAGAATGCCGCCTGAAACCATTTCTTGGTACCTATTTCAAACAGGTAAGCAAGTGAAATGAATGAAGCAAAGTTAATGGACAAACAATTTAGCAGATTACTGAGAAATCACAATGAACTAACAAAGAACCAATTAGCAGACTGTCCAAGTAAGCAAGAAATGAGAACAAACTATTGAAAGCTAGAGATTGTGATCCCATCATTATAATCTTGCAATATAGGGCCCCCCAAAATAATTAAACATACATATAATAGCATGTGAGATTAGCAGAATCATGAACATTGGGAGATAAGAATCAAATCAGCAACAAAACAATAAAAAAGGCAAACATATGCTGTGACGTAAAGTTATTCAAACCGATGATCTTTCCCACCGAAATAAAATTATGTCCTCGAAATATTAGACAAATAATTTGGTAGCATGTACGCGTGTAGTAGAACTTTTGGACTTATAGTAACGCGTTCAAAACTGGATTTAATATTACAATGAAGTATGAACTTTTAAAGCCCAAGAAAATATAAAAGCCCAAATTAAAATTAAGAATTAAGCTAAATCATAAAAAAATTTACTACAGTGAGAAAGAATACAACATATAGAGATTGCAGACTCAATAAAATTTCCATCATAAAATTTTACAAAACCTCTCCCAATTATTTTAACAGTTAAGAGTATAGGAGAAGCCACATGGGTAAAATTAATAAGAAGAAAGATCTGTACCTAGGCTGCTATATAAGATAACTATTTTTACAGGAATGTAGGGATCCAAAAGTGCTAAACAAAGATAGCTCAAATGCAAGAATCATACATGCTGAGAAGTGAGAAGGAATGTTGGTAGTAAGTGTAGGGTATAAGAAATAATATTTAAGATTAGAACCTTTATAAAGTTAACTGGCAACAATCAAATATAATGAAGCAGGTGACAAATAATGGTTCCAACTTTATAAGAAAAGATACGCAATTCAATGGCTTCATATTTGGGGAAAAATTTGTTGGATTTATAATAAAAAAATCAATAAACATAAGGTACGTAAAGCACATCTAGGAAAGATAATGGTTGCAAATCTGCAATCTGCAATATAAGATATATGAATTAAGCACCTCTATATTAGGTTTCCACTCCTATAAAGCACCTCTATTTTGGGCTTAAACCTCTCTAAATTAACATCAACCTCTATGTTGGGTTAATAAAGCTTTTATAAGTAATGTTTATAAAGCAGCAACTATAAACATGAACTTCTACATATACTATATACTAGAATAGGTAAAAAAGCTAAAAGAAGTTCAAATCCACAATAGAAGTTTCTTATATAGATACAAGCATAAGCTCTATATAAAGACAGAAAGTTTGAACCAGAAGCTAAGAAGTGATTGTTTTCATAAACTGGAACTATAAAACATAAAAACATCAACTATATAAGTAGGTCGACGCAGTGATTTCGGGCAAAATTAAACATAAGGATAAAAACAAACCCAAGATGGAGAAACTCAAGGAGGAATAAGGGTTGAAAACGAAGTCGGGGAAGAAGAAAGATGGTAGAAAGCGGATAAACGAAAGAGGTGATGATGCAGAGGGGTATAACCCTAGAAAGCAGCAAGACGTGGCGAAGACCTCCGCCTAATACTCTGGAGGGCGTTGCATTTTAATTTATACACATAATACATATTTAGCCCGTCATACTCGTCTCGGGAGAAGATCATGCGAAAACATCTTCTTATTGTAAAAACATTAAAACTAATATTAAAACTTCATTAATTTCTTCATATGTTAATATTTAAAAAAAAATTGCACCAAAAATTTTAGAATTATGTTATCTTTAATTCTGATTTTTTCTTTTTAAAATTGACATTTCGTGATTTATTTAATAGTGCACATGTGCACTATTAAAAAAACTCATACTTGTAGTATACGCAATATTGTAAAAGTCGTTATGGACGGCCGAGTACTCTCAGAGTAGTCGCTAGGCGGAGGGTGTCAAGGCGCTTTTGCTATAATCCGCCTAGGGTAAGTGTAGTCGGTCAACCTTGGTGGTAGGCGGTCAACATCGGGTGTAAGCGGGCTAAATCCGCATTATAATGTGACATTTCCGCCATGCAAGACTGATAATGCTCTTCATTGTTGAACATTTACAGACATATATTAATGTCAATGTATTTTGATATAAATATTAGTATTTTCATATGTATATATTTTCTAGACATTTATATACTTTATAATTAACATGTCCGAGTACTCCCCGCCAAGCCCGAGTACTCGTAACTCCCAGTCAACCATCCTGATAGCACCTGGTGATTTCTGCAACCTTGAGTATATGTTAATATTTTTTTAAAATAATTGTACCAAAAATTTTATAATTCGATTATCTTTTCGTGGTTTTTTCTAATAATGCATATGTGCATTATAAAAAACATCATACGTGTGTTATACATTAATATTTTAAAAAAGAAATTGCACCATAAATTTTAT
The DNA here is from genome assembly GCA_039602395.1 of Deinandra increscens subsp. villosa. Taxonomy (NCBI): domain Eukaryota; kingdom Viridiplantae; phylum Streptophyta; class Magnoliopsida; order Asterales; family Asteraceae; genus Deinandra; species Deinandra increscens. The sequence continues at coordinate 7,005,741 of JBCNJP010000016.1, forward strand.
AATTGTGTAATCTCTAATTTTGGAAAAAAGATTTAACATGTTTTATAATTTTCTTTAATTCTATGCCACATGTGTAGTATAACTATTAGTTATAGTGCATCCGTAGCATTATCATTCGTACTATAAAGGTTTTAGTGTTTTTTTAATGTTTTTAGCATAAGAAGTGTTTTTTCGCATGATAATTTCCCTTGTACAATACTAATGATAAGGTTGCACATGTGCACCATTAAAAAAATCATGGAATGTGAATTTAAAAAAAAAACTTCGAGAACTAAGGACAATAGAATTCTAAGATTTTTCGTGTAATTTTTATATATAAAAAATATTAACGTATGAAGAAGTTATAGAGGTTTTAATATTGGTTTTTATGTTTTCGCAATAAAAAGGTGTTTTCGCACGATTCTTACCCTATGTGATTAATGTATGTATTTGATTGTGTGAATACATATTTTTGCATTGCTAATATCACTACTAGAAAAAGGGTCTTTGATGACGAGCGAATTATGACAGACAATTATTTTACGACGTGCAAAAAAGAGCGTCATAAAAAAACTGACATAATTTTTTAAATATTAAGAGTAGATGGCGCGTATTTATGCGTGTCATAAAGAAAAAAGAACATGGACGGCAGTTTTTATGCACGTCATGAAGTAACTGTCCAAGGGGGAAGCTTTTAAGGAGCCAGCCGAGCCCCGACCCACTCCATTTATTCACATCGTAGTGTAAATTTATACTCGTTCAGTCCGAAATTTTTTTATATACTTAGCCCAGCCCCATCTCCATTTCGGCCCAAGCTTCGCCCCTGAAACTGCCACTTTATGTTTTTGTTTCCCGCTTCCACGAAATATTATTAGGAAAAAAAACATTGTCATTAGCCCATCTTTCGTCGTCCATCAGACCAAACTCCATCGTTCATCGTCCACAGTCCATCACAGACCTCACTCCATCGCTCCATCGTCCTCACTCCTCTCCATCTCGTTGACGCATCCCATCCGACGTTTTAGCCCATCGTTTCTCCATCTTGCCAACGCATAAGCTCCAAAATCTAGGGCTAATTTCCAGCCGAATGTCACTCATGGGCCGGGGTTCGGTCATCTCTTCTTATGATTTCGGGAAACGGGACGGGTCGGGTATTTGCGATTTCGGGTCGGGAAACCCGGTTTGATCACCCATTGGTGAGAAATAATGACTGATGGATGAACTAGCTGAGAATATACAATTGAAACAACTTTGACATGCTTAGATCGCCACATGCTAGCATGGCTGGATCCTAGTCTAGCCAAAGGTTCTTTTTATTAATCAGGAATTAATTAATACCTACCCCAATACCCCATCATAATATGTTCTAATCTCTATCTATGTGAGTCTTGAGTTGGAACTTGTTTATTGCTTGAAATTTCACTCTTTGTTTGTAGTTTCTTATATCTTTAAAAATTGGCCTCAAGTTCAAGTGATACACACTACTTGTTCGACATATTCTCTTATATGTGTAATGTTTTTTAGTAGACCATATTCACAAATGAATGCTTATTCATAAGATCGGCGGATGATTAATGCGGCTTCTGTTTCAACTGGGTGGGGGGGGGGGGGGTTATGGTTGCGGCTCCAACCCCTCTTCTCCTAACGGTTTCACGGCTCCTCCAAGGCTTCCACACCCCCTTTCACAGCTTCAATCTTGCGGTTTCATTTTTTGAATTTCTCGGCTAGAAGTAGCCGTTGGAAGCCGACAATTTTGATGGGTTTTTTTGACCGTTTGACCCCAATTAATAGCTAACGAAGATTTGAAGCCTCTAGGCTTCCATAAAAACCAAGCCTTGAGGCTTCATATTATCTCTCATACACTTTTTAATTTAGCAAAAAACCATTGGCTACAAGATTTTAACCCTTGAGTCTTCAACCTCACCATACCCCCACACCCTAAATGTCAAAATCATAGCTTTTATGATGTATAACAAGATGTTGCGATCCGCGCTTCGCGGCGGTTCAATTGGATGTAATTTTTTGAAAGCCGAGGTTTAAAGCCACTATGGAGAAGAAGACATACAAATATAAGACCACAATTAATATCGCGGGAAAAAACATGCAAATAATTGAGCAACGAACCAACTCAAAAACCAATAATAATAATAGTGGAAGTTTTCTTTGAATTTGGGAGTGAAAAAATGGCTATTTAGCCAAAATGTTGGAAGTTTTCTTTAAATCTGTTCTCGTTTCCCCAAATAAATTAGGATTTTTTTTCTGGAATTAAGAGAATAAGGGGAATTCTGGCACTTTGATTTTTTCAGTCAAAGGTTAACTGCCAAAGACTGTAAAACGATGTCCTCAAACTATCAAACAAATGAACACACAACAAAAAAAGTGTAATAGTCATCTTTTTTCATGTAATAAGCTTAAACACATAACAGTATGAAGACAATAGAAAAACATACAGACGTAGCCAACAGAGCTGAACGAAACACCCACAAAAAGCACAACACCTGCAATAAAGAAACAGAAACAACTTATATAATATATAACAAAAGAGCAGTTCACATTAAAATCAAAGGTCATAACTTACAATGAGGATGAGATAATAAGTCAATCACCAAACAACCCTCCCATGAAGAAACCCAAAAAAAATATCATCTTAAGAGATTATCACACATAAAAACATTGATTAACTGGGACCCCCAACCCATTTTACATGGCCGTTCTAAGATACAGTAAATGCCACCAATTTAAAGTTCTAAACACCATCTAAAAATTACTGAACTCTTTCCACGTTTACCCTTTCAAAGAGCCCAAACTGTTGCATAACACAATAAGTTTATAAGGATCAGGTTATGTCTGAAGCACCAAAACAAACATCCAACTCACCTGCAAAAACATTGATCAAGTAAAACCCCCAACTTATTTGACATGCTTGTTCTAAGATAGAGAAAATGTCATGAATTAAAGTTTTTAAGACTATTTGAAATCATCGAACTGTTTCCACTTTTCTTTCAAAGATCCAAAACTGTTGCACCAAGGCTGAACAACCACAGCACATAACCACAAACTAATTAATAAAAGGGAAAAACTAACATAAGAACATTACCTTAAATCACATACAACAGCGAACAGACTTCAATTCCAACACCTGTACCCAAAAAATTATTAGGAAATGGTCAAATGAGACACATTTATACAAACACATAGAGTGCATAAATTTATAACAAAGAACGCTAACAGGGTATTAATGTAGAATACCAAAACCTCAACACACATCAACCAAACAAAGACAATGACAAACAAAACAACAAAATCAAAACAAATCACACAAAGATTTGAGGGAAAAGCTTTGTACAAAAACCAAGATTAACATTCAAGAAATATTAGATCTTGCCCGAAAAAACAATTTTACAAATTACCAATTTTCATATATATGTTTCAGGCATAATAATCATAATCATGTGAAATATCAACATGTTTTTCATCATATAAACAGAATTCAGCACCTAAATATGAAATTGATTTAAAAGGATGTTGCTAGTTATGAATTTAAATATACCCAGTTAGAACAATCCCAAATCACATAATCGATTGCCATTAAGAATCTCGATTCCTACTCCTCTCTTTTCTCTTATTCACGTCACCATCACCATCACAACTTCTGACCTGCTACAAACATTCATCCACTTCCTTGTTTCTCTTCCACCCGCTACCTTTTCATTTTCATCTTTCATGTTTGTATCTTCCCCAATTAATATTAATAAAGTCTGGTATTTGGAACCATTATGTCTATCAGTCTATCTTTGGTTATATATTAGCATGCAACATTGGGCCCATGCATTAGTTCCATTTACCTTTCCACCATATATACCTGATATCTTTTGCTTTTTTAACCTAATAACATCTTATATTTTGTTAGTTTTTTCAAGAAAGCCGTATCACTTTTATAACCAACAGTTACAATTTTATTCAAAGAATCAATTTGATAATCTATCTGTCAAATTGGCAATATATACATGTTATTTTCCTTTAAATCTTTATTGCTATCTAAAGTATGGAAAGGATTTTAAACTTATTTACTTTTCCAATCAATGATTTATTCTAATAGCATCCTATATCAACATAAGTATGATTAATATTTGTGAAGCCCAGATTAAGTGCTTCTCATCCTCCTCCTAATCATGGATTAATGTCTTAATGGGATCCACTTTTCATAATTACAAAGACAGCCCTTCAACTATAAAGGTAAGACGAAAGGGTCCTTTAGTTTTGATGATCCCAATTTGGAGCCAAAAGTTCAAACCTGGACCCAGGTTAATTTAACTAATGTATTCTCCAAATAACATCAATTTATAGCACAGGAAGTAATTTGAAAGATGAAAACATTGATGGAAGTTCAGTAGGATAATGACAGAGGAAAACCTGAATACGATTGTCTCTATGCGCTAATTCCACTTCTGCAAATAAAAAAAAAAGAACGAATAATTTACAAATCGTAAAGTAAAGAAAGATACAAACACATACATCATTCAAGTAAGCAACGTGAATTCCAATACCAACTGATGAGAAATAAATGATTTTTGAAATTAAATGAAATTACCTCACGATTAACACCAAAATTTGGACAGTGGTGACCAATCATATCATGCCAAACAGTTCTTGACTGTTAAATCAAATGTATAAAACAGCAGAAGCATATCAGATCTGTGAATTTCAGTGTGTGTGTATCACATAGTTACAAAATAAGGAAGAAAATCGAACCTTCTCTCTCCCTCAGTTCGTCAACGTCAGGGTTTTCACATTTACATTGCATAAAATTAACCCATCGCATTCCAAACCCTGAACCCTAATGAAAATCAGATCATTAAACCCAAATCAGATCAGAGATCCAAACCCTAAAAGTGAACCCTAACGAAGATCAGATCATAAAACCCAAATCAGAGATACAATTCACATGAAACACTGAATTCTAAATGTAGAAACAAAATTGTTGATCATAAAGAATTTTGTGAATTACCTTTGTTTATGGTGGCTTAAATTGAGGGAAAACATCCGAACGGAGCTCCTGTCCAAGATGAACATCAAATCGCGTAACAACGCCTGAATCGGCGAAGTTCTTGAGAGAGAAAGCGAGAAGATCCGATGAAGGTTCGATGATGTGTAACGCCATGAACGACGATAAGAGGAGGCGAAGGGGTGTTGACACCGACGGGATTTTTACACTAATCTGTAGAGCATAACCATCCAGTGCATAAAGAACAACCTAAAATCTAAAATCCGACTCAGATTTTTATAAAACATAACAAAATTAACAGAAGCAGAACACAACATAGGAGAACACATGAACACATACCTTTTTCGTGAAGAGCAATACCCAACAACGACGAAGAAATCGTGTATAAGAAGAGAAGAAATAAGGGACGAACGGCGTGGAGGAGGCGTGAATGACCATCCAACTACACTCTGTCGAACAGTGGCGGGGATGTGAGAGTCAAAAAAGTGACCGCGAAAGAGGCATAAGGCACCACGTGTTCAACCACCCCCAACCTCTCTTACAAAAGGACGGCAGCTTTCTTCTACCAACTTTTAAAAAAAATATGGCCGCTTCTCCTCTTGTACCGAACAGCTTTACCTCTTGTACCAATTTTGAAAAAATATATATAGCCTTCACACCACTTGTACACAAAGCTTTAGGAATATTATATGGCCAAATAATACAACCAAGTTGTATAATGTTAGGGTTGTTAATTATAGAATAAAATATTTTATTTGATCTTGTGCATAAAACACTTGTAACATGTGCATCAGGAATATAATACTGAAGTTTATTTGATCTTGTGCATAAAACACTTGTAAGTTGTGCATTAAGAATATAATAGTGACATCTATTGGATTTTTTAGTTGTATTTTGTTTAGGTTTGTTAATATATAGCCACAGAACAAAAGGGTATTGCCTTTTTGTGACTACATTGGGAATATTTGAGGAGATCTAAAGCAACAAATATTTATTAACAAAACCATAGAAAACATAGTGAACCATGTCAAATATATGAACACTATAATATCCAAAATAGATAAAAGCATCACAAAAGAAACCATACGATATAAAGTACTAATTACTATAAAGCAAAAATAAAAATTTGTTGCATATGACAAAACCTAAATAATATTAAAAAAATCAGCAACCTCACTTCACCTCACTTCGTTTTATAACTTCGAGTTCAGTTTATTGCAATACAAACTTAACCATAGCTTTAAAAAATATAAAAACAATCAACAACCTTAGTTGCTATGCATATAGATTGTAGAACAAAAAAATATTTGAAATAAATACAGCTTTCGCCGAACCTTTGACACATGCAGTTAAACAAATATATATATGATCCATATGACATATAATAACAACCTCAGTTTCTGTACATTTACAAATTTATGAAATCAACCGGGGATGATTTTATAGTTCACTAATTTTTTTTAATATAATGTTATCAAGAGTGGTAATTCAAAGACTTTAAACTTCATGTTGAAACAACCAAGATTTTGATGTCTTAAGATAGTATGAAGGATGATATTCACATTTGAAATCAAAAATGTTCCTGAAAGGTATATAAACTGATATATTGTTCTAAAGAGTTCTCTGCACACATCATCATTGCCTTGTATTTTAAACAACATATTAGAAAGAAAATAAATAGTTTGATTTGTCTTAAATCAATAAGTTTGCACCCATTTTTAGGATTTGACAAGATTTTGTATTACTCACAAACATATGCCCATTTACCTACATATTACGGATGTCTATAAGTAAGTATATACACACATGTCATCAGTAGTTCAGTACCATTTTTTCGAATTAAATCAGTGCTTTGCATTTAGATATAAACTCACATATCCAAATTAGATCAATATTGAAAAAAGCACAAATTATATAGATTAATAGGAACGGGATGTTATACTATAAGAAAAAAAATATTTGATCAATAGCAAATTCAATCTATTTCTAAATATTTTAACTGCTGATCTAGAGCCAAGTTTGAGTTAATTGGTAGCAAATTCAAAATGTTACATGTTTTGAGATGTTTCCTATCGACCTATTTCCCTTAACCCTGATGTTTGCACATGTTATTAACGGTAGATTTGCAAGAGAGGCGCTTTAAAAAAACAACCGAAATTAATTTTAGGGTTTCCTCAAACAAACCGATGAACAACAGAGATGCTTTGATCTCAGTATGCTTTAGTCCTGAAAAAAATCCCTTGTGGAAGAGATGACGGTTGCGAGAATAGGGTTTAGAGAGGAGAAGATTTGAGAAGAACTGGGAATGAGCGTGAATGATGCATTGATGGATTTCAAAATCTTCGCAAAATTGATGATGAATCTGTGGATTGCTCACTATTTCAAACGATCAAAGAAGCCTTTAGAATCCAAGAGCGATCTTATGTTGATTGAGATAAATTTGAAAGAAAAACCTGGAACTGAATGAATGAGGCGCATGAGAGAAGAAAAGGGGTTACAAATCGCCGTCAACTTCTTAGGCGGAGTCAATGAAGCTCGGCTTTCATCTGATGGGTTATAACGTAAAAGTGTTTTTTGACCCGCACGTTGTTTTATTAAAGCTGACCAAACACACCGTCTTTTAGACAGAAAAATGATGTTGAGGAGTGGGTAGGTGATGTCACCTAGATACAAAATTTCTTTTATTATAAAGTATAAAAGTATAGATATATAGAAAGATAGATTATTGATATATATTTATAGGAAGTACTGAAGTAGTTTATTATGTTTTTCAATTAAATAATTGTTTTAAATAATTGTTTGAAATTAATTAATATATTTTTTTTTAAATAAATAATTCTTGCACATGCTGACCATTGCGATTATGATTCTGGACTACGTACGTGCTTAGGTAGTCTTCTAGAGATTGTCAACAAACCATTATTTATGTTTCTCCAAAACTATTCAACATGCATGTTCTTTTTCATTGTAATTAATAAATTGGTTGACTAATTTTTAAAATGTTTGATGTTTTTAATTTCTAACTACCATGAGTGTTTTGGCAGTATTGTAAGTTGGATCCGGTTCAAACCGGCGATCTGAGTTTTATGGACACCAATGGTCATATATTTGAGGTTGTGTCATATATTTGAGGTTGTGTCTATTCTACTCAAACGAATATTTTTATAATCGTATATGTTTGATGTTTTGAATTTCTAACTACCATGAGTGTTTTGCCTGTTTTACTCAAACGAATATATATATGCAATTTCAAAAAGTAATAATAATAACATTATTGATTTCAAACATCAAAAATAATTACCTTAAATAAATATATATATTTAAGCACTTGACATAAAAATTATAAATATAATTATCTAAAACAAAGCACAACTTATAAATAATAGTCAATAATAATTATTCTCTCATAATAATATCACAAAGATGTAAGTTTTAATTAGTAAATTTTAATGAACATCTTATCGAATGTTTACGAACACAAATGAATGAATGTAGTCTTTGTTCATGTTTGTATGTTAAACTAAATGAACAAAATTCCGTGTTCATTTATTAAACAAACGAACATTAACGAATTGCTCGTCTAATGATTCACGAACCTCTCGCTAAACGTTCGACTCGTTTATAATCCTAGTTGAAAGTTGTATGAAATGCATGTAGTTAAGAACCACCAATTAGATTCTTCTAGAGTTGATATCAAGATGGTTAGACCACTTCAGGCTGATTCACTCACTATTCCTTTGACATATGAAGGTTCTATCCTTTCACATTATTTTCCAAATAAATGGGTGGAGTGGTGTTTCATAAGTCTACCTTTTGTAGATAAGCTATATAAAATAAACTTATGATAGCAAATTCAACATATGTAACCTATTGATTGTTCTCTTACATGCCCTGATGCCCATATAGATATTGTCATATAATCACGTACAAAAATCATCTTTTATACCAATAAAACAAAATTCAATATAGTTACAAAACAAGGGTCAAAACGGGAAATCAAATCAACCGTTCAAAACATTTTTCAAACCATATAACATCAAACTATTATTATTATTATTATTATTATTATTATCACTTCCTCTTGATGTAGTTGATAAACGAGTCAGCCTCCTTACGGCATTCACCACCCTCCGCCACCGATCTCCTCACCGCCTCCGCCAATTCCGCCGCCCTCTTCCGGATCTCCTCCCCTTCGCTCGAATCAATCAACCGCCTAACGACACCTTCCACCACCGCCGCCGACACCAACTCATCTCTCCGTTCCCAATCACTCACCACGAGCCCGATTCTAAGAACATCCGTGATCAAAAACGCGTTCCGTGGCTGATCCGAATGCATCGGCCACGTGGCAACCGGCACGCCCATCGATATACTCTCCGTCGTTGAATTCCACCCACAGTGACTCATAAACCCACCCGTCGCAAAATGTCCCAAAATCTCTGTCTGCGGGGCCCACCCCCGCACGACCAGTCCCCGCCCTCCCACCCGTTCCTCAAACCCTACCGGTAAATCCGATACTTTACCCTCGGCACCAAAAATATCCCCGATATCCGCCCCACGTGTTACCCAGATAAACCTTTGTCCGCTTCTCTCTAGCCCTATAGCCAGCTCTTTTATCTGTTCGTCGCTTAAAGTCGTAGTTGTCCCAAATGACACATAAATGACTGAACTTGCGGGCTGCAAGTCCAGCCAGCGCAAACAGTCGTGACGGTTTTCAGAAACCGTCACGACTTGTTTGCTTTGTGAGATGTCAACATGGTTAAAGGGCCCAATAGCCCAAATCTTTTTGTTATCATTCATTTCTTCTCTTTCCAAATACTCAATATATTCGCGTTCGATCACTCTCGACGAGTCGAATAACTCGCCGAGGTGGGAACCGATATGAGGCAACTGAGAGGTGAGAAGATCGGTAAACTCGGGCGAGAAAGTTCCGTGCTCCGACGGGAGCCGTCGGAGCACATCCGGGTCGACCCGGAAGGGCCGACCCATGCGCTCCCACGTCCTCCAGAAGCTATCGCAAGCGGAAAGCGGGTTGAAGATGTAAGTCTCCACGTTCGGTAACGTTTTCACGTCTTGAACGACGTAGGACATGAGAAAGTCGTGAACCACGGCGACTCTCCGGGCGGTGGCGGAGAGGGAGGAGATGAGGGCGGAGACGGGGCGGCGGAGGTGGCGGGTGGATTCGAATGCGGGTTGGAGGTGGGTGGGGAACCGGGAGGAGGGGTTTGGGGGCGGGGAAGGGAAAGGGGGAGTTTGGAATTCGTGGAAGTTGACGGTTGAGTTGTTAAAATCGTGGTGGCGGGAGCGGAGTTGGCGGAGGTGGGTGGCGGTGGAGATGAAGTGGACGGGGAGGTTGTGGGCGGAGATGAGGCGGGAGAGGTGGAGGAGCTGGTTGAGATGGCCGTGGGCGACGAACGGGACCATCACGACCACCACATCGTTTCGGTCGTTGGTGCACATTTTTGTGATTTAGTAAAGAAGACTTTGAAAGGCCTTTTTTTATGAATGGATGAAGATAGTGAAATGCACTCCTAGTGAGATCTTTATATATATATTCTTCTAGCGTTCATGATGTATAATTTATTCAAATGCAATAATTGTATATTATATCATTTTAAGTGGACTAATCAATTAATTAATTACATATTGGGGGCTCAAATGTTATTAGTAGAATTTGCAAACAAGATTATTAATGAATATGTGAACCAAAATAGAAGGGAAATTTAGATATCAAAGATGATCACATCGGAGTGATCAAAGATCAAATCAGAAATCTAATAAGTTCTTCGAACTATCGCTAATGGGATTGGGTTTTGACGAGCTAAGATGTAATCTGCGTTTAAAAGCCTAGCTACACACTGTAATTGCGTTTTCGGATGGATTTTAGATCATATTAGATCATGTTATGGGGGAAGTTTGAGATCTAGATGTAAACTGAATTGGATTCATTAATTGGTGTCGAATGATTACAAAATCAAAGGAGCATATATTAGCAGTTAAGCACGGGGGAGATCGGACATGATCACCCTTCTCACGCAGAGAGATCAGACTCAACTCTCATACTCAAAACTTAACAAATGAACAAGAGATAAACTATATATGCTAGGTGCTCATTTGTTGCTCACAATTGAGTAGCGAATGAGCTTCATTCGTTGGAAGCCTCATTCGCTGACCCTCATTCAACGAATGAACACAATCAAGTCTTGTTCTTGTCGTTTCCTTTGCGAGTTGATTCGAACAGTAACGTCCACACTGGATCTTGCACAAACAAAAAAAAGTAAGATGTTGCCGATAATTAACATTCCTGAGTTGCCAAAGACAAATACTCGACATAGAAAATGTCTGGCCAAAGAAAACATCACATAAATGAATGATTGGCCAATAATCAACATTCTCAAGTTTCCAAAGACTAATACTCGACATAAAAAACCGACCACATTAGAAAATTTTCTCGGGTCCCCTGCTCTGAACAGTTCCCTTAAGACACAAATTGATAGTTGATTTTTATTTATATATACAATAGATTTTGCTATCCTAGTGTTGCGGCCAGAATGACGTATGTACATCAAACAAATGCATTAAGAAAGCGCAACGAAAAGTAAATAACAAAACCATGCAACCAAATTAAAGTAAACTAATAGAGAGAACCGGAAAAAAAATATTACGTGAACAAAACATTATGAAACTACAACAATTTAAACCTAAAGGAAAATAGAATAGATTAAAAAGAAAAACCAAGCCTAAAAACAACAGAAATACAAGAGACCATAGAACGACATCAATTATTCAAAATAATTTTCAACATCAACTAATATATTATTGTTAGGTGGATAATGCCCCCGTCAATTATACAAATTCATCGTTAAAAAAAAACTATTAATATTATTATTATAATAATTATTATTATCATTTCCTTTTTTTTATATTAACCACCAAAAAGGAGTGGAACAGCATCGGTAATGAGCTACATCAAACATTTCCTGTTGATGTAGGAGATAAAGGAGTCCACCTCCTTACGACATTCACCACCCTCCGCCACCGATCTCCTCACCGCCTCCGCCAATTCCGCCGCCCTCTTCCGGATCTCCTCCCCTTCGCTCGAATCAATCAACCTCCTAACGACACCTTCCACCACCGCCGCCGATACCAACTCATCTCTCCGTTCCCAATCACTCACCACGAGCCCAATTCTAAGAACATCCGTGATCAAAAACGCGTTCCGTGGCTGATCCGAATGCATCGGCCACGTGGCAACCGGCACGCCCATCGATATACTCTCCATCATTGAATTCCACCCACAGTGACTCATAAACCCACCCGTCGCAAAATGTCTCAAAATCTCCCTTTGTGGGGCCCACCCCCTCACCACCAATCCCCGCCCTTCCACCCGTTGCTCAAACCCCGTCGGCAAATCCACTATTTTACCCTCACTGCCGAAAACATCCCCAAAATCTGCGGTACGTGTCACCCAAATAAACCTTTGTCCGCTTCTCTCTAGCCCAATAGCAAGCTCTTTTATCTGTTCGTCGCTAAAAGTTGTCGTCGTCCCAAACGACACATAAATGACTGAACTCCCGGGCTGCAAGTCCAGCCACTGCAAACAGTCGTGACGGTTTTCAGAAACCGTCACAACTTGTTTGTCAACATGGTTAATCGGCCCAATAGCCCAAATCTTTTTATTATGGTTCAATTCTTCTCTCTCTAAATATTCAATATATTCGCGTTCAATTACCCTTGACGAATCGAATAACTCCCCGACGTGAAAACCGACGTGGGGTAACTGCAATCTAACAAGTTCGATAAACTCCGGCGGGAAAGTTCCGTCTTGAGACGGCACCCGCCGAAGCACTTCCGGGTCGACCCGAAAAGGCCGACCCATCCTCTCCCACTTTCTCCAGAAGCTATCGCAAGCGGAAAGCGGGTTGAAGATATAAGTCTCGACATTCGGTAACGTTTTCGTGTCTTGAACGACGTACGACATCATAAAGTCGTGAACAACGGCGACTCTCCGGGCGGTGGCGGAGAGGGAGGAGATGAGGGCGGAGACGGGGCGGCGGAGGTGGAGGGTGGATTCGAATGCGGGTTGGAGGTGGGTGGGGAACCGGGAGGAGGGGTTTGGGGGCGGGGAGGGGAAGGGGGGAGTTTGGAGTTCGTGGAAGGTGACGGTGGAGTTGTTAAGATCGTGGTGGCGGGAGCGGAGTTGGCGGAGGTGGGTGGCGGTGGAGATGAAGTGGACGGGGAGGTTGTGGGCGGAGATGAGGCGGGAGAGGTGGAGGAGTTGGTTGAGATGGCCGTGGGCGAGGAAGGGGACCATGACGACCACCACTTCGGCCGGGTCATTTTGGTCGTTGGTACACATTTTTATAAATGTATTATGTATGTATGAAGATAGTGAAATGCATTGATGCTGAGATCTTTATATATAATAAGATTAAGATAATGTGATTCATATGTTCCCTCGTGGATAAAATGGTTTAAAATAGTTGAATTGTTATAATGCTATGTAAATAAAATAAGAAAAATATCAACCAATAAAATATGTAAACAAAAATATGTAACAACTAAAAGATTTTAAAAAATTGTTACTCCACCAATAAAATATCAACCAAGTTCTAATAAAGATGAAATGCAATGGGAGTTGGATGTAAAAATAAAAACTTGCTAAATTGAGTTTAAAATTTAAATTAGGAGATTATGTAGCTATGAAATTAAACGTTAGGGAACACTTAAATGAATTTAATAATAATTAAAAATAAATACAATATAAGATATATATTATAATAAGATCTACGTGATGAAATCAGGTTTTAGGCCTTTCGTAGTGGTGGGGCGCCACCATCTTTCATAACGCTCCGGTGGAGAGGAGCGTAGTGGGTAGCGTCCATAGCGCCCGATGATTTGGTTTTTTTACAGAGGAGATGAGACGTTAAGAACATAGCGTCTGGGGAGGGATTTGATGAAGATGGCGCCACAGAATACGCTACAAGGGCATTATAGAGGAGACATCTTGCATTTTTTGATAAGATACGCTACAAGGACATAACGACGTACTACACATAGCCTTATAATAAGCTATCAAAATATAATAATAAACAACTCCATGACCACTAGTCATTGGGATGCCCCATGCACTCTACTTTCGAAAGAGAATAATGAGCACTCCTATAGTCCTACTTTCAAAAGAGAATAATGAATTTTGAAAGGCTAGATAATAGGGTAAGTGAGTTAGAGGACCTGATTAAAAGTTTGATTGTACATTGCTATTTTGGGATTCCATGCGTATGAATTGTCTTATTATAGCTTTTTTTATATTCGCCGGGTGTAGAAACGGTGTTCCCGGCCGGACGGGCTATTAGGGATGAACCGGTCCGGTTGGTGATGTGTTTCTGGAGGGTGAGTGGTTATACAAAAGAGAATAATGTTTCCGGCCGGAAGGGCTATCAGGGATGAATCGGTCCGGTTAGCCTTGGATACCTGACACGAAGGAAGAGTTAGAACATAGGAGGGAGATTATCCTCCGGCTCAGATTGGGACTGACAGATGCATCATGACCATCCCAGGTCTACCCTCGTGCGTATAGGATGTGAGTGTGGGGAAGTGGGAGATCTACTCAGCCGTGCGGTCGTGAGCGATGTTTAGTGTCGGAGCTAGTTGTAGTCCGGAGGGATTAAGTGTCCTTCCCCCAAGTGGTTGGGGGTATTTATAGTGTCTTATCTTTGTCCGATGCGTCATTAATGCTCCTGGCGGTTAACGGTATGGGCGGGTACAGTAGGTGTGTAGCCTACAGTCCCATTTTGGGTCAAGCAGCGCATGATTGGCTTATGATATGTCAATCATTGCCTGTCGCCGGTGTTCATGCAGGCCGTGCGGCCTACTCGTACGTATTATATGTCGCTAGAGTGAGTCCTTGGTTCGGCCTGGTGAGGAGCAGCCTCATCTTTCTGGCCGGACCGGACCCACGTCATCACCGGGTATGCCGGCTAAGAGAATCTCTTCTCTGTCTTGCTTGCAAGAGTATAAGCCGCTCTAGTAAACATCCTGGTATACCGAAGCACAAAGTCGCTTGTCATCGACATCCGAGCCACAACTTGTATTATGTTTGTTAGGTTAACAAGATGATGATCCGTCCACACTTTACGACGGGCCACCCATTTACCTGTAAATTTAAATAAGAAACGTTTTAAAGTATTAAATCGTTTAGAAATTAATGATTTGTTAGCCCTAGTTAGGTTGGAATGTTAGGTTTTGACCCACTTTTAAAAGATTTAACATTCTTTTGTGACAAATATGAGATTGAAGTGGTAAAAATGGAAGATGAGTATGTTGACCTCAAATATCAAAGAAGGAAAAAAAACATCACCAATCACCACCATTATATGGTTAAATATATCAACACGGTTCTCGATATGCAAATATAAGAACTTGGAAACGGTTTTAACGAGGTAACTACTAACTATTGGAATATATTATTAAGGTTAATTGGTATGAGCCCACGAGTCCATTAGGTATCTAGGGTTTAGAGTTCATTCTCTATATATTGTAACCCGGTTATTTGATAATATCAATTCAGTTATTTTTACATGGTATCACAGCCTAAACGATTCAAATCCTAGCCGTCACCATCGAGTTCAAACCCTAGACATGGCGGTGTGCCACCGTCGCCGCCGCCTGTCCCAACTTCGTTTTTTCTGTTGAGTTTTTTCTTCTGTTTTTCTATTTCGTGTTTAAATATAGCTTCGTTTCAATTTAAGATTCAATTTTTTCTTTCTTTATCGCTGCCAAATTTCGTTTGAGAAAAAATGTTTCGAGTGATTCACTTGCAACAATTAGGTTTTTATCGTTGTCATCTGTTGTTTTTCTTTTCAATCAAGAGTTGTTAATTACCTAATTAATCCTTGGTTCGACTACTTGGTTCGAACTTTTTCCACGCATGAAGCATGAAATTGTTTTCACAATCTCAACTATCAATCTCGTACTTCGCCAAGTGGCTCTTTGTGATCGCATGCTGATGTTCTTTTTTATGTTATTTTTTTATTATTGTCACCGACTTTGGTCCGTCGTTTTTTTCACACTTATTGCTGCTGACTACGGTCCGCCGCTTATTGGGTTTCGACCCTCCGCTGCGCTGCCCGCTGATTACGATCCGCTACCGCGCCGCCATATTTGTTGCCTTTTCATTCAACCGCTATTGAACTACGGTCGATAGATTAGTTAGTTTTTTACCTAGTCGTCGCTGCATGGTATGCCTCTTGTACGATTACGAGTTATATTGTTGAAGACTTGGAAGGTTATGGATTGCAAAATTGAAGCAAGATAACGAAGATGTTGGCAAACATTTGGATTTCTGAATCGATCGAAGCATGTTTAAGTTTTTTATTGTGTTTATGGTTTTTATTTTTCAGTCTTAGCCTTCGGTCTCCTTCCGCTATAACTGCGGGAGAGTATTGGAATATATTATTAAGGTTAATTGGTATGAGCCCACGAGTCCATTACGTATCTAGGGTTTAGAGTTCATTCTCTATATATTGTAACCCGTTTATTTGATAATATCAATTCAGTTATTCTTACACTAACTTGCTTACGTGTACGAGTTCTTTGAGCCAGTGTTATATTTTTAGGGGATTCAATAAACTAAACTTGTTAAAGTTGGCTGAGATATTTTTAGGGGCTTTAATATTTTTTGAGTAAGATCACTTACCCCTATTCACTCAAGTTTTGTGAGTTCTGTTCACCCGAACGACCCGACAAAGATACATACATCTGTCATAAATTGACCTGATAACTTCGAAGACAAAAATAACACAACATTAATTGAATTGTTTATAATATTACATAAAATCGCAATAGAGAATAATGGAATAAAAAGGTAAATAATGTGCGAAAATAAAGTATACGAAAAGAAGAACATTAATATTATCATGACTTCAAAATAGATCACACTTCTATAACATACAAAACAAGGACCGTTGAAGCGTTGATTAAGAATAGCTTATGATGATTGGATGAGGAGCCAAATTTGACCATAAGCCTACATGTTTTCGTAGCAGGCTTTTTTTTTTAAATATTAATTTTAATAATCTTAATTATTTATTTCATTTATACTCTACAATAAAACAAATTTTAAAGAGATTAGAATCTATTAAATTGACGTGAAATGATTACTAATGCCGTTAAATAAAGTTTCACTTTTTGATGACTAGGCATCACGATGACTAGGCATCATGATGACGTCTTATCTGACATGTTTATTGTAAACTCTAGTTAAAAAAATGGCGAGAGAGAGAGGGCAGAGAACAAGGCGACCGGAACTCTCACGGTGACTGGCACGAGGTCAGAAGACGTAAAGACAGGTCAAGGCTGAATCATCAGAAGAGGAGATCTGGGTATTATGGCGAAGTCACCTCATACTTTGTATCGAATCTTCCAACCGGAGTTACAACTGAAGAGATCTGGAAAGCTTTTGAAAGGTTTGACAAGATTGCTGATGTCTTCATTGCAGCAAGAAATTATAAGTTTGGTAACCCCATTGGCTTCGCCAAGTTCGTTGATGTTCAAGACAAACTCGGCCTCGAAGCTAAGCTTAACACCATCAAAATGGACTTCTTGAAGTTGGCGGTGAATCTCGAGAGGTTCGACAGGTTGGGCAACCCGGTTAACAGGGGCTTAGACACCACTTCCAAGAAGGTGGAGAATAGTAATCTGGTTAATGAAGAAGGCGATAATACACATGGTGGCGCAACCAGGTTTGTTTCTCCTGGTATTTAGTTTGCCAAGATGGTGGGCATGCTTGGTGAATCCTCTAAAATGGAAAAGGTGATAACTATAAGGGATACCCAATCTGCTGCTCTGGATAGATGGAGTGGTAGAGCATTGTTAGGCAGAGCACTTGATTTGAAAAAGTTATGTTCTCTTCATGATTTAATGACTGAAACTCAGATGAGTGGTTGGCATATAAAATACCATGGAGGCCTCCAGGTCCTCATTACTTTTGAAAACGTTGAAGATGCTGAAGATATACTTGCGGTTCCGGCTCTTTGGAAACTCTGGTTCTCAAAGCTTGATATGTGGAGAGGGCAGTCCTTCCTCTTCGAGCGGATCGCTTGGTTAAAAATTCAAGGAGTCCCCCCATCTCTTTGGGATAAAAAGGTTTTCGACTGCATTGGTGAATCTATTGGTCCAATTTGTCAGGCCTCCGAAGCCGACTTAGATGACAGTGATCTTTCAAGTGATTGTATTGGAGTGGTGGTTTCTTCTACTTCCACTGTCAGGGAGGAACGCACGTTACTATGGATGGGGAAAAAATTCAGGTATTCGGTGACTGAGTTCCATGACGACTTGTGGCCGGATTTTCTGTGGCCTCGTAACCCATCGGAAAAACTAGCCACCGGTGCTGAAAGTGGCGACTCCTTGCATTCCACGTCGGAAAATGAACAGTCGCCCTTAGGCACGGTTGAGCTGCCTCACGAGGACACTCATTCGGTTCCTCGGGAAAATAATCCCAAGGTGCATGGGGTTTCCAATTCCCATAACATTGATTGCCCTAGCCCTAATGTGGAAAGGCATCACGTGCCTGGCAATTCTTTCATTGGGCCTAACTTTGTGGGTTGTGCTCCATCATCCTCAAAAAGAACCTGGACTAGAAAAAGGCCCAGATGTACTTCTCCCATTTATGGTGAAAAGGAATTAAATACCAATAATTTTACATTTGTGCTCCATCGTTCTGATGCTCCTGTTGGTTCCGGCATCCCATCTCTATGGATGGCAACGCAGGTGTTTGTCCCGCCCCTGCGGCTGGGACGCCGAGCGATTCTCCTTCGGTAATCCCTGAGACGCAATCTGTTTCTGGTACCAATGCCGCTGGTGCCGACTCGATATGCCCTAATTTAGCTATGGTGAATACGAACTGCAATTTAGGTGATGAGAATATAGCCATGGAGGTGGAATCAACTGTTGAAGTGGGTAATGTTGTTGGACTCCATCTTCAGACTCATTTGAAGCATGTTGAGCAATTAGTCAAGGAGAACGGTGCGATCAATTAGTTTCCCATGGACTGTCTTTCTATCAATATCAGAGGGATGGGGGAAGATAAGAAAATCAAGTGGCTCAAGCGTCTCAAAGTTTCTTACAAATTCAGTTTCGTGGGGATACAGGAAACCCAAATTGCTGATGCATCCAAAATTCCCTTCGATAAGGCTTGGGGTCCTTCCTTATTTGCTTCGGCTACTATGAATGCTCATGGGCGATCTGGGGGTCTCGCTTGTCTTTGGGATCCCAGCTTATACCAGGTTTCACATATCTCTAAATCTAGGCACTTCTTAATTCTTTTCGGTACTTTACTGTGGGGTGGAAAATCTTTCAACCTTAACATTGCTAATATGTATGCCCCACAAGATAACAGGGGTAAAATACAGCTTTGGGCTGATCTCTTGCAGGTCAGATTGAATCATAATGGTTCTTGGCTATTTATGGGTGACTTCAATGAAGTTCGTTCGAAGGATGAAAGGATGAATACAATTTTTAATCCTTCTCCTTCTAGCAGATTTAATAATTTTATCTTCAAGCTGATCTCTTGGAGTATCACATGGGTGGTTATAAGTTCACTTACACTTCTAAGGATCTTTCCAAGGCTAGTAAAATTGATAGAATTATTGTCTGTGATTCCTTCTTTAATGAGTAACCTCATGCTACTCTCTTTGGATCGGGAGGAATCGGATCATTGTCCTTTGCTCCTCAAAACTTCTCTCACTGACTATGGGCCTACTCCTTTCAGATTCTTTAATTGTTGGATCGAGAAACAGGGTTGCGAGCAGGCAGTTTTGGAGGGTTATAACTTGGCAATCGCCCCTGGTCCGCCGGACAGATCTCTTGCTTTCAGGCTTAAAAATATCAAACAAAAACTCCGTGATTGGAACAGGTTGAACAAAGAAGCGGAAAAGGGCTCTTTGAATAATTTAAACTGTCTGTTTAGAAACATCTCCTTGAAAGCCGAAAACTGCACCTTAAACGATTCTGATCTTGAGTAGTTTCACAACGCTAAAAGGAAAATACTTAAAATTGAATCGGCCATGGCTCTTGACCTCAAACAGAAATCTAGGGTTAGATGGGCGATTGACGGCGACAAAAACTCGTCTTTCTTTCATAAATCGGTCAAAATTCATCTTTCTTCCAACAGGATCAATGGCATTTTAATTAATGGTGATTGGTGTACGGATCCTTCGAGAGTCAAAGATGTGTTTTTTAATTACTTTAGCAACCTGTTCTCTAATCCGATGGGGTGCCGACCTTCCTACTTCGACCGTGATTTGAAAAAACTTGATTTGGAGCAGCAGAGGTCTCTCATTTGTCCCTTTCCTTGGTTGAAATAAAGCAGGCTATTTGGGAATGCGGTTCTGATAAGGCGCCTGGGCCAGATGGATTCACTTTCGCTTTCGTCAAACATTTTTGGCATATTCTTGGGAAAGACTTCAAATTGGTGCTTGAAAATTTTCACGAATATGGAACCATCGATCAGAGTTGTAGCTCTGCTTTTATTTCTCTCATTCCTAAGATTAATGATCCCCTCTCTCCTAAGGATTTTAGACCCATTATTTTGATCGGTGTGATACAGAAGGTGATTTCTAAGACCCTTGCTAATCGCCTTAAACTTGTTTTTGGTTAGGTTGTCTCAGACTCGCAGTCGGCGTACATTTCGGGGAGAAGCATTCTTGATGGACCTTTAATTGTCAATGAGCTTATTTCATGGCTTAAGAAATCTAAACGGGAAACCATGCTATTTAAAGTTGACATGGAGAAAGCGTTTGACTGGAACTTTCTTACCTCTCTTCTTCTTCAAATGGGGTTCCCTATTCGTTGGTGTACCTGGATTGACGCTTGCCTCAAAGCCTCTAAAATTTCTATTCTTTTAAATGGCTCCCCCACCCGTGAATTCCAATGCTCAAGAGGTCTAAAACAGGGTGACCCCCTTTCCCCGTTCCTCTTTACCATAGCCATGGAAGCCCTTCTATGATGATGCATAAGGCTTCTATTGCTGGGTTGTTCCATGGTCTATCTCTCCCTAATGACGGTCCTTGCCTCACACACTTATTCTTTGCGTATGATATCCTTTTCTTAGGTCAATGGACAGTGGCTAACATCAAAAACTTGAAAAGGATCCTTCTTGGTTTTCAATTAGCTTCTGGGCTCAAAATTAATCTCCAAAAAAGTAATCTTTTTGGCTTTTATGTTTGCTCGCAGGACGTGGAGGCAATGGTTTTGCAGATTGGTTGTAAGATTGGCATTCTTCCTTTCATCTACCTTGGGCTTCCCATTGGCGCCAATATGAATTGTGCAAAGAATTGGAATCCTGTTGTTGAATCGTTCCAAAGGAGATTATCTACTTGGAAGAGCAAAACTCTATTAATTGGAGGGAGACTCACATTGATCAAGTCTGTCATGTCGAGTCTCCCAATTTATTACTTTTCACTCTTTAACGCCCCTAATAATGTCATCGAGAAATTGGATCAAATTCGTAAAAATTGCCTCTGGGTGGCGGATTAGACAAAAAGAAAATTAAATGGGTTAAATGGTCCAAAGTGATTCTTCCTAAGAATCTGGGTGGTCTTGGAGTTGGTTCGTTGAAGGCCGCTAATGTGGCTCTTCTCTCCAAGTGGCTGTGGAGATTCAAATATGATGGTAATGGTCTATGGTGGAAGGTTATTTACTCAATACATGGCAACACCTCATCGTCTTCTATTTTGGTTCCTCTTATGAAGAATTATGCTGGCACATGGAGTGCCATTGCTAAAAATGGAGATGTCCTTCTCAAGGCTAATATAGACATTTTGCAGATTATCAATGATGATGCTAACAGTTTTGATTCCAAGAGAATAAGAAAGGAGCTTGACTGCCATAATGTGCATGATAATCCTCCCATTTTTAAATGGAATAATTGGGTTCCCCTAAAGATTAATATCTTTATGTGGAGGGCTTCCCTAGCTAGACTTCCTACTCGATCGATCGGAGCTCGAGAAACGTGGGGTTCGCTTATCTTCCAACCTTTGTCCGTTTTGTTCGGGAGCAAGTGAGACCCTTGATCACATCTTCACAGGTTGTTCTTTTGCTAATAATCTTTGGTAGGCTACTTCTCTTTGGATTAAATCTCTTCCTATCTTTGCTTTCTCGTTCGAATACATCATCAACTTCCACCATTCGATCCATGGTGGTTCGTTAAAACAGAAATTCATTCATGCGATTATCTCCATCTCATGTTGATGCCTTTGGAATGCTAGGAACGACCTGATTCATAATCAAAAGAAGACTACGGTGAATGCGGTTCTGGAGGATATTAAAACTCTTTCCCATCTTTGGGTTACTAATCGTTCGAATAAAGTTCGGTCGTCATGGGAGGACTGGAGGAGCTTTTCTCTCTCTTTGTAATGTAGTTTTTGTGCTTTGGATTGTTTCGTGGGGCTGTATCATTTCTCTTTTCTTTTGGTGTTGCCTTGGGTGGTAGCAATTTGTTACCCTGCCCCTGTTTAATAAAATTTGTTGTTCCAAAAAAAAAAATCTGACATGTTTATTATGACTGGGCTCAAACACAGTTTTTTTTTGTAGGATTTTTGTATGTTTGTATGGCTTGAAGAAATGTTTTGTTTAGGATTTTTTTTATAGTTTTTAATCGTGATTGATTGCTTTTTGAATTTTTTTTTTCACAAACATAAAAAACATGTCAGATAAGATGTCATCGTGATGCCCAGTAATCAAAAAGTGAATTTTACTCAATGGTGTTAGTGGTTATTTAACGGCGGTCTAATAGATTCTAATACCATTAGAATCTAGTTTATTATACGCAATAAATGAAATATGGATTAATATCGACCAATAGATAATAATTTAGATTATTAAAATTTAATATTCCTTTTTTATTTAACAGAAATAGCAGTATAATATAAGTTTTAGATTTAAATTAAGTTCATTAACAAAGTTTTTGTTGTCTTTGTTAGGGCTTGATGTAGTGGTGTGTAATTCGAGGTTTTGAACGGAAGAAATGAGGATTTGACTGATGTGTCCAGGAATTTGGACCATGTTTTTTATTTCGGTTCGTTTTTTTTGTCCATATTTCTAAGACTTATTGATATTCACTTCGGTTTTTACTTTATAATTGCTTATCGGTTTTGAGCCGATCATTCCATCGCACAACTAAAATCAATTAGTTTAATTTCACTTTTCCCTATTCTTCCTCTTTATTACGAAATTGACATATTTCGTTTTTGAGTTTTAATGGAGTTATTGATATTTTATGAAGTTTGAGTTATATTAATCTTAAGTTTCATAAATTGGTCGATATTAATTTCAAGTAACGAAATGTTTATTATCAAGCCCAACTTTTAACCTATATTTCTACAATGATCCTGACTAACAGAAACTTAATGAGGTTAGTTTTTTAATAAACTTGAGATTATTGTCGGCCAATTAATGAAAGTTAGGATTGGATTATTTCCAACCAATTTATGAAACTTAAGATTATTTAAATCCAAGTTGCGTATTAAATTCTCGTTCTCTTTTTAGTTATTACCTAACATTCGATTGTCTTTATGGAGTTTACCTGACATCTGGGCTCTCCTATATATATATATAAACTATTTGTGATTGGTTTACTCCTTGTTATTTTACAAGTTGGGTGATCGCGCTTTGCGGTGATAAAGCGACATTCAAAATATATATTTCGTAGTTAAGTTAAAACTAAAACGCATTCAAAATATTACTCGTGTACGTTACGACATGATAAAATACAAATACAATAGAAGTTAGCCCTTGCAAATGAGTTACTTACTAAGTGGTTACTCCGACAGAAAACCCATTTATGACCGTATAAGCAAAAATGAAAACACATCTAAAAGTATCTCAACTACAAATATAACCCAATTATACATATTATTTGTAAGTAATGACCGTTTAGGCTCCCAATAGTTTCTCAAAATGAACATAAGTATCTCCACCTAGGGGTGATCAAAATATCGGTTTCCTGAGAAATCTCAAGAACCAGACCTCAGAATTCTCGAGAACCGGACCCGAGAATTCCCGAGAACTGAACCGAATGTACATATTAGAAGTTCGTATCGGTCCCTAGTATTTGTGAAAATCAGTTTCGGGATCGGGATTGGTATCGGGTGTGGTCCGATAAAAACTGAGAATCCGGAAGATCGACCCAAACGGTGAAAATTTGTTTTGGACCAATTTTTCAGGTCCAACTGCAGCAGGCCCGGGGGGGATTTCCTTATATATTACTAGTGGCTCAGAATGGTTCTCAATAGTTCTCAAAATCAATTGGTTCGGTTCTCAAACCGGTTTTAACCAAAATCGGTTTTGGTCAAAACCGGTTTGGAGCCAAACCGGTCTGGTTACCAAACCGGTTTTTAGCACGACATGTTGAAACCGATGAAACCGGTTTTGGTTCGAAACCGAACCGGTTTGGGAACTCAAACCGGTTTCAACCGGTTTTGTTTCTTTTTTTTATTAACTTTATAAAAACTTAAAAACATACTTTTTATTGAATAAAAACATAAAACATTATAAAAGTAGCTAAAGTTCACACCTAAACGATTACAAAATAGCTAATTTTCAAAGAAAATACAAATTATTTTAACTAGATTAAACATTATTGTTCGGGTAGTCGAGTTCAATTCATTGCCGCCGCCGCCCTTTTTCGTTGTTTTGCTTGTCTTGCATCGGCTTCAACTTCTTCATCGGAAAGTGGAATCGCCGTCCCCGCCGCTACCTTGTTGTCGTGTACAATCACCTCCACATCAATTTGACCTTCAAGATTAGAAACGTTTTGTATACGTTCCATTAGGTCCAAGTGATCCTTCAAGCAAATGCAAGTCTCAAGCGACACCGCGGTGAGCCTAGTCCTCCGAATGGATAACACCCTGCCACTAAGAGAAGAAGCCGATTCCGAATCTACCGTGGAAGCTTGCACACTTAGTAGGTCTCGGGCCATGGCGGAAAGGACCTATCAATTTGTTTGATTTCCTTTCCACCAACCCAAAATATCAAAGTCATCAAAATCATCCTCCTTTAGTAGTGAAAGATAATTGGTCTCGGTGTATCTCCCGAACTCACTACTTGGGGTGGAACTCTTGGCTCGTTTACTACCCATGTTTCTTAACGTGTTCAAAAGATTTTTGCTAGTTTTAGATTTTGAAGTAGTTTCCGATGACAAATTTATCATCTCATGTATGTTGCTTATATTACCATACTTTTGGTAATAAACTTCATACATGCTTTAAAAATGTGAATTAAAACGTTGTTTTGCAATTTCACTAACATTAGGATTGTCATCGTTTAAGTTCAAAGCGTTGGAGATATCATAAATTAATACACCCCACACCGGATGCGTTGAAGTAACAGTTTAAAGCGGTAGCACAAGTAAAGACGACCGGAAAATCGGTAAAATATTTTCTAAACTTGTCTTTCATAGGTCCAAGCATTTTTTCAAAAATTTCACCTTCAAACTCAAACTCATTTAGTTTTTCACACATAATAAACAATTGGTGAAGTACCAAGTTACTTGTCGGATAATAAACTCCCGACAAGTATGTAGTGGCCTCTTTAAATGTTTGAAGTAGTTCGATTAATTTTTTGATAATTCTCAACCCGTAGTAGGAAAGACATCCACAAGACCTTGTGAAGCAAGGTTGTCATGAAATAACTCTAAAGAAGGTTGTTGCCTAACCACACACTCTAACATTTTCCAAGTTGAGTTCCACCTAGTTGGAACATCCCAATTCGGACCCAAATAGAGCGGTTTCGTGACAAAAGTCGCGATAGTCGGTTACTCGTTTCTTTCCACTATGAAAAACATCTTTTAACATTTGTCTAAATCATTTATAACTTTACCAATCCCCTCATGGTTTTACCCATATTGCACAACCAAATTAATGATATGTGCGACACAACAAGTATGAAAAATGATACTGATGTGTTGCAAACACATCTCATTTCAGAGGTCTTTTACGTGTCTATATGAGTTAAATTGAGTCAGTTTGTGTTTGTTTTAATTGTTTTTAGTTGAGTTTAGTCCTTGAGTCTTTTATTTATGGTTTTACAAGTTTGTGCAGGAGTTTGATGAAGTCCCGAGACCACGCGAGAAATTTGGGATTCAAAGAAGAAAGAAAATTAAGAAGTGCTGGAGAAGGGTCCCTAGGCGTATCGCCTGGGGAGAGAGGCTCTGTAAGCGATACGCGCGCGAAGGAAAAGTCAACAGGAGGTTTAAGTCGGTTTGACCGACTATTCTGTCGCGTAGCAGACTCCAGGCGTATCGCCTGGAGGAAATATGTTTGTAGGCGATACGCCTACCGCCTGAGAATCCGCAAACTTTGCTTAGTCGATATAAATTCGACTTTTAGGGTTCCATTCGGGATTCGACGACTAAGAGGCGATTTGCAGAGCGACCAGAGGTGATTTCGAAAACAGAGAAGGCTGGGAACGAACGAGGAAGCATCGGTGGATTGCATCTACAACATAAATCATCATCGGTTCACCGGGTTTTGTTCTAAATTCTTAGTGTTTCTTTACTTAGCTATGTTCACTGTCCAAGATCAAATTTTTACTATGTTTATAGACATTGACATGTTGCTAGGCTAATTTGATTGTATTGCCTAGACCTAATTGGATGATTACTCAGTATTTATGACAGTATTCGGTTTTTGGTTGATTGATTGATGTTATGCTTCTATTAAACTCCATGGTTGCTATGATTGAATGCATTTGTGTATTGCGATTGGATTTAGAATTGTTGATTGATGCACTCTTTACCTTCGAATGTCTTTCGGTCTAGGTAATTTGTCTAAAGTAGCTAGCTTTAGGGTTGGTTGCGTTAGAATAGTTTAGGAGACGTCTTGAACTATTGTGTTGATTAATGATTGTTTATTTGATTGCAATTTGCTGCCCTAATTAGACAAGCCGGAAGGTGATAGTTAGGTAGGTTAGTTGGGTTGCTTAGTGGAATAGGATCACATCGCCATCGGAAGAGGGATGCCCTAGGAAATTAGGTAACTTGCTAATTCTTATTGGTCATAGTAATTCATGGTAGCTCCTGCTAGCTTAAGGTGCCTTAGATTGTTTCGAGGGTGGTTAGGTCTAGTTGAGGTAGGAAGTACTCAAAAGGTGAACTCTTGTTCGAGCGTTAGAAGTGTAGCTAGGAAGGATTAAAAAGGTGAACTAGCCACCATCAGATCAATCAAAGCTAAGTGAAGTTGTAGGTACTGAGTAGGATTCCAGGGTCTAGGTGATACTCTTCTCTCTTCTGTTTTTTTCCAAGGTTGTCATGTTTCCGTCTGTTAGTTGATTAGCGGTTTAGTTAATTCCAGTTAAATCAAATCTCAAATCAAAACCCAAATTACTCAGTATTTCTGTTTTCTAGGTCTAGGTTAAGTCTTTGTCTTTAGAGTGTCCTTAGGGTTCGATATTCCCGGTCTTGCCTTAGCTATTCTACTATCCGATAGGTACACTTGCCTTAGGGTTCGGTTTAGTTTAGGTATTTTCGGTAAAATTAGGTGTGTCTAGGTCTAGGTTTAGGTCTAGGTTTAGGTCTAGGTTTTTATTACATTTTTAGGTACGTTCCGAGCACATCAGATGCCTTGACAACTCGGTCCATATTTTAGTTTTAGTTTTTGAACCGCACTTGTGTTGTTCGAAGCGTTATCAAAAGAAATTGAAAAGATTTTGCTTTCAAGTTTAAAATATTGAATAACACTATCCAAAATAGTAAACAAGTGATCACCGTCATGAGGATACTCGAATTTTTCAAAAGAAATGGTTCGTTTCATCATTTGCCAAGAATCGGGGTTAATCCAATGTGCGGTTACGCAAAGGTAAGAATCGGGTAAACCATGCGGAGCCGACCAAATATCGGTAGTTAAGTTAACTCCGGTATTTAAATTTTCAAAACCAAAAACTAATTGTTTTCTTGCTTGTTTCCATCTTTTAACACAATCATTTCTAAGAGTTGTACCACTTACGTGACGATAACGTGGTTGAAGTGTTTCTTGAATCAAGCTCGTCAAGCGCGGGTTGTCGAAGTGATCAAATGGTAAACTTTCTTGAATCACAAAGTTAGCCATTCGTTCACGAACCATCTCCGGATCAAAATTCCACAAGCCTCCATCGACCCCAACTTGAGTTTGATCACTACTTAGGTTATTCTTCTTCATTTTGCAATAAAGTTCCAAATGGTTCTTAAGATTCGAGTTCGAATCTCCTTTCATTAGCAAACCGCAATAATGACACCAAGCCTTTTGCAAACCATTTTTTAACTCAACCAAGTCGAAATGCAAACCGAACAAATATGGAGCCCTCTTTGTTGGAACAATCTTCATAATCGAGTACTCGTCGTCACCACCACCACTACCACTAGCATGAACATTGAAAGTGGTGTTGCTTTGAGCACTTGAAGATGCCATTTTTTGAGTGAATGAGTGATAATCTGTGTTAATTTAAGAGCTTTTTTAGAGATTGAGAAGTGGGGTAATGTTTATAACACATCAAGGGGGTATATATATCAATTTTTAGGTTCAACCCCCACCCCCTCCCAAACGGTCAAATAACGGCTATGTTACCGTTCCAACGGTAATATAACGGCTAGTTGAAAATGGCTAAAAATGTGAAGAAACCGGTTTCTTCACGCGCAACCCTAACCGACCGTAACCGGTTCGGGTTGACCGGTTTGGAAACCAGGTTGGTCAAAACCGGTTTTGATCGGTTTGAGAACCGTTTGGGGGGCCCAAACCGGTTTGGGATTTGCTTCTCTAGTCTGGGCAGGGTCACTTTTGGCACTTTTTCTTAATTTTGGTTGTGTAGTCTAGTAACATCTCTTGGCCCAGTATACAATCAAAATTAAATCTAGCCCATATAGTTAAGTAACTAACAAGAATTCATTGAATTCTAAGAGCCCCTAGTCCATACTTTGTTGTTGCATTTCTATTTCCGAATTGAATTTACAACATTTATTCACTTGTGAGCATCTCAATCCTCATATAGAAAAACAAAGATTCATAAAATTTCAGGTTCAAAGATTAACTCATTACGAACAATTATAGGACGTTTTTATTTCATATCCCAATTATGTGTTTTGTAATTATATGCTAATGATGGTGTTTTCTATTATTGTATTATGTGACTGAACCCGACCCAAAATTTTTATTTATGTTTTCTATGAAAATAAAACATTTAAAATAAAAATAGTGACTACACTAAAAACTCCTGAATTCATTACTATTTTTATCATAAACAAAATAGCCCAACACTTCAAACAAAAAAAGAGAGTATAAGTTGGGCCGAATTCTGGGCTCCCAATTTTGTGAAATTGGGTCGCAAACAAAAGTCATGTATTTGGTTCTTAAATAAATTCGCTTCTCACCTCTTTGTTACCTCCTTTT
>JBCNJP010000016.1:7035640-7077642 GCA_039602395.1 Deinandra increscens subsp. villosa
ATAATAAGATTAAGATAATGTGATTCATATGTTCCCTCGTGGATAAAATGGTTTAAAATAGTTGAATTGTTATAATGCTATGTAAATAAAATAAGAAAAATATCAACCAATAAAATATGTAAACAAAAATATGTAACAACTAAAAGATTTTAAAAAATTGTTACTCCACCAATAAAATATCAACCAAGTTCTAATAAAGATGAAATGCAATGGGAGTTGGATGTAAAAATAAAAACTTGCTAAATTGAGTTTAAAATTTAAATTAGGAGATTATGTAGCTATGAAATTAAACGTTAGGGAACACTTAAATGAATTTAATAATAATTAAAAATAAATACAATATAAGATATATATTATAATAAGATCTACGTGATGAAATCAGGTTTTAGGCCTTTCGTAGTGGTGGGGCGCCACCATCTTTCATAACGCTCCGGTGGAGAGGAGCGTAGTGGGTAGCGTCCATAGCGCCCGATGATTTGGTTTTTTTACAGAGGAGATGAGACGTTAAGAACATAGCGTCTGGGGAGGGATTTGATGAAGATGGCGCCACAGAATACGCTACAAGGGCATTATAGAGGAGACATCTTGCATTTTTTGATAAGATACGCTACAAGGACATAACGACGTACTACACATAGCCTTATAATAAGCTATCAAAATATAATAATAAACAACTCCATGACCACTAGTCATTGGGATGCCCCATGCACTCTACTTTCGAAAGAGAATAATGAGCACTCCTATAGTCCTACTTTCAAAAGAGAATAATGAATTTTGAAAGGCTAGATAATAGGGTAAGTGAGTTAGAGGACCTGATTAAAAGTTTGATTGTACATTGCTATTTTGGGATTCCATGCGTATGAATTGTCTTATTATAGCTTTTTTTATATTCGCCGGGTGTAGAAACGGTGTTCCCGGCCGGACGGGCTATTAGGGATGAACCGGTCCGGTTGGTGATGTGTTTCTGGAGGGTGAGTGGTTATACAAAAGAGAATAATGTTTCCGGCCGGAAGGGCTATCAGGGATGAATCGGTCCGGTTAGCCTTGGATACCTGACACGAAGGAAGAGTTAGAACATAGGAGGGAGATTATCCTCCGGCTCAGACTGGGACTGACAGATGCATCATGACCATCCCAGGTCTACCCTCGTGCGTATAGGATGTGAGTGTGGGGAAGTGGGAGATCTACTCAGCCGTGCGGTCGTGAGCGATGTTTAGTGTCGGAGCTAGTTGTAGTCCGGAGGGATTAAGTGTCCTTCCCCCCAAGTGGTTGGGGGTATTTATAGTGTCTTATCTTTGTCCGATGCGTCATTAATGCTCCTGGCGGTTAACGGTATGGGCGGGTACAGTAGGTGTGTAGCCTACAGTCCCATTTTGGGTCAAGCAGCGCATGATTGGCTTATGATATGCCAATCATTGCCTGTCGCCGGTGTTCATGCAGGCCGTGCGGCCTACTCGTACGTATTATATGTCGCTAGAGTGAGTCCTTGGTTCGGCCTGGTGAGGAGCAGCCTCATCTTTCTGGCCGGACCGGACCCACGTCATCACCGGGTATGCCGGCTAAGAGAATCTCTTCTCTGTCTTGCTTGCAAGAGTATAAGCCGCTCTAGTAAACATCCTGGTATACCGAAGCACAAAGTCGCTTGTCATCGACATCCGAGCCACAACTTGTATTATGTTTGTTAGGTTAACAAGATGATGATCCGTCCACACTTTACGACGGGCCACCCATTTACCTGTAAATTTAAATAAGAAACGTTTTAAAGTATTAAATCGTTTAGAAATTAATGATTTGTTAGCCCTAGTTAGGTTGGAATGTTAGGTTTTGACCCACTTTTAAAAGATTTAACATTCTTTTGTGACAAATATGAGATTGAAGTGGTAAAAATGGAAGATGAGTATGTTGACCTCAAATATCAAAGAAGGAAAAAAAACATCACCAATCACCACCATTATATGGTTAAATATATCAACACGGTTCTCGATATGCAAATATAAGAACTTGGAAACGGTTTTAACGAGGTAACTACTAACTATTGGAATATATTATTAAGGTTAATTGGTATGAGCCCACGAGTCCATTAGGTATCTAGGGTTTAGAGTTCATTCTCTATATATTGTAACCCGGTTATTTGATAATATCAATTCAGTTATTTTTACATGGTATCACAGCCTAAACGATTCAAATCCTAGCCGTCACCATCGAGTTCAAACCCTAGACATGGCGGTGTGCCACCGTCGCCGCCGCCTGTCCCAACTTCGTTTTTTCTGTTGAGTTTTTTCTTCTGTTTTTCTATTTCGTGTTTAAATATAGCTTCGTTTCAATTTAAGATTCAATTTTTTCTTTCTTTATCGCTGCCAAATTTCGTTTGAGAAAAAATGTTTCGAGTGATTCACTTGCAACAATTAGGTTTTTATCGTTGTCATCTGTTGTTTTTCTTTTCAATCAAGAGTTGTTAATTACCTAATTAATCCTTGGTTCGACTACTTGGTTCGAACTTTTTCCACGCATGAAGCATGAAATTGTTTTCACAATCTCAACTATCAATCTCGTACTTCGCCAAGTGGCTCTTTGTGATCGCATGCTGATGTTCTTTTTTATGTTATTTTTTTATTATTGTCACCGACTTTGGTCCGTCGTTTTTTTCACACTTATTGCTGCTGACTACGGTCCGCCGCTTATTGGGTTTCGACCCTCCGCTGCGCTGCCCGCTGATTACGATCCGCTACCGCGCCGCCATATTTGTTGCCTTTTCATTCAACCGCTATTGAACTACGGTCGATAGATTAGTTAGTTTTTTACCTAGTCGTCGCTGCATGGTATGCCTCTTGTACGATTACGAGTTATATTGTTGAAGACTTGGAAGGTTATGGATTGCAAAATTGAAGCAAGATAACGAAGATGTTGGCAAACATTTGGATTTCTGAATCGATCGAAGCATGTTTAAGTTTTTTATTGTGTTTATGGTTTTTATTTTTCAGTCTTAGCCTTCGGTCTCCTTCCGCTATAACTGCGGGAGAGTATTGGAATATATTATTAAGGTTAATTGGTATGAGCCCACGAGTCCATTACGTATCTAGGGTTTAGAGTTCATTCTCTATATATTGTAACCCGTTTATTTGATAATATCAATTCAGTTATTCTTACACTAACTTGCTTACGTGTACGAGTTCTTTGAGCCAGTGTTATATTTTTAGGGGATTCAATAAACTAAACTTGTTAAAGTTGGCTGAGATATTTTTAGGGGCTTTAATATTTTTTGAGTAAGATCACTTACCCCTATTCACTCAAGTTTTGTGAGTTCTGTTCACCCGAACGACCCGACAAAGATACATACATCTGTCATAAATTGACCTGATAACTTCGAAGACAAAAATAACACAACATTAATTGAATTGTTTATAATATTACATAAAATCGCAATAGAGAATAATGGAATAAAAAGGTAAATAATGTGCGAAAATAAAGTATACGAAAAGAAGAACATTAATATTATCATGACTTCAAAATAGATCACACTTCTATAACATACAAAACAAGGACCGTTGAAGCGTTGATTAAGAATAGCTTATGATGATTGGATGAGGAGCCAAATTTGACCATAAGCCTACATGTTTTCGTAGCAGGCTTTTTTTTTTAAATATTAATTTTAATAATCTTAATTATTTATTTCATTTATACTCTACAATAAAACAAATTTTAAAGAGATTAGAATCTATTAAATTGACGTGAAATGATTACTAATGCCGTTAAATAAAGTTTCACTTTTTGATGACTAGGCATCACGATGACTAGGCATCATGATGACGTCTTATCTGACATGTTTATTGTAAACTCTAGTTAAAAAAATGGCGAGAGAGAGAGGGCAGAGAACAAGGCGACCGGAACTCTCACGGTGACTGGCACGAGGTCAGAAGACGTAAAGACAGGTCAAGGCTGAATCATCAGAAGAGGAGATCTGGGTATTATGGCGAAGTCACCTCATACTTTGTATCGAATCTTCCAACCGGAGTTACAACTGAAGAGATCTGGAAAGCTTTTGAAAGGTTTGACAAGATTGCTGATGTCTTCATTGCAGCAAGAAATTATAAGTTTGGTAACCCCATTGGCTTCGCCAAGTTCGTTGATGTTCAAGACAAACTCGGCCTCGAAGCTAAGCTTAACACCATCAAAATGGACTTCTTGAAGTTGGCGGTGAATCTCGAGAGGTTCGACAGGTTGGGCAACCCGGTTAACAGGGGCTTAGACACCACTTCCAAGAAGGTGGAGAATAGTAATCTGGTTAATGAAGAAGGCGATAATACACATGGTGGCGCAACCAGGTTTGTTTCTCCTGGTATTTAGTTTGCCAAGATGGTGGGCATGCTTGGTGAATCCTCTAAAATGGAAAAGGTGATAACTATAAGGGATACCCAATCTGCTGCTCTGGATAGATGGAGTGGTAGAGCATTGTTAGGCAGAGCACTTGATTTGAAAAAGTTATGTTCTCTTCATGATTTAATGACTGAAACTCAGATGAGTGGTTGGCATATAAAATACCATGGAGGCCTCCAGGTCCTCATTACTTTTGAAAACGTTGAAGATGCTGAAGATATACTTGCGGTTCCGGCTCTTTGGAAACTCTGGTTCTCAAAGCTTGATATGTGGAGAGGGCAGTCCTTCCTCTTCGAGCGGATCGCTTGGTTAAAAATTCAAGGAGTCCCCCCATCTCTTTGGGATAAAAAGGTTTTCGACTGCATTGGTGAATCTATTGGTCCAATTTGTCAGGCCTCCGAAGCCGACTTAGATGACAGTGATCTTTCAAGTGATTGTATTGGAGTGGTGGTTTCTTCTACTTCCACTGTCAGGGAGGAACGCACGTTACTATGGATGGGGAAAAAATTCAGGTATTCGGTGACTGAGTTCCATGACGACTTGTGGCCGGATTTTCTGTGGCCTCGTAACCCATCGGAAAAACTAGCCACCGGTGCTGAAAGTGGCGACTCCTTGCATTCCACGTCGGAAAATGAACAGTCGCCCTTAGGCACGGTTGAGCTGCCTCACGAGGACACTCATTCGGTTCCTCGGGAAAATAATCCCAAGGTGCATGGGGTTTCCAATTCCCATAACATTGATTGCCCTAGCCCTAATGTGGAAAGGCATCACGTGCCTGGCAATTCTTTCATTGGGCCTAACTTTGTGGGTTGTGCTCCATCATCCTCAAAAAGAACCTGGACTAGAAAAAGGCCCAGATGTACTTCTCCCATTTATGGTGAAAAGGAATTAAATACCAATAATTTTACATTTGTGCTCCATCGTTCTGATGCTCCTGTTGGTTCCGGCATCCCATCTCTATGGATGGCAACGCAGGTGTTTGTCCCGCCCCTGCGGCTGGGACGCCGAGCGATTCTCCTTCGGTAATCCCTGAGACGCAATCTGTTTCTGGTACCAATGCCGCTGGTGCCGACTCGATATGCCCTAATTTAGCTATGGTGAATACGAACTGCAATTTAGGTGATGAGAATATAGCCATGGAGGTGGAATCAACTGTTGAAGTGGGTAATGTTGTTGGACTCCATCTTCAGACTCATTTGAAGCATGTTGAGCAATTAGTCAAGGAGAACGGTGCGATCAATTAGTTTCCCATGGACTGTCTTTCTATCAATATCAGAGGGATGGGGGAAGATAAGAAAATCAAGTGGCTCAAGCGTCTCAAAGTTTCTTACAAATTCAGTTTCGTGGGGATACAGGAAACCCAAATTGCTGATGCATCCAAAATTCCCTTCGATAAGGCTTGGGGTCCTTCCTTATTTGCTTCGGCTACTATGAATGCTCATGGGCGATCTGGGGGTCTCGCTTGTCTTTGGGATCCCAGCTTATACCAGGTTTCACATATCTCTAAATCTAGGCACTTCTTAATTCTTTTCGGTACTTTACTGTGGGGTGGAAAATCTTTCAACCTTAACATTGCTAATATGTATGCCCCACAAGATAACAGGGGTAAAATACAGCTTTGGGCTGATCTCTTGCAGGTCAGATTGAATCATAATGGTTCTTGGCTATTTATGGGTGACTTCAATGAAGTTCGTTCGAAGGATGAAAGGATGAATACAATTTTTAATCCTTCTCCTTCTAGCAGATTTAATAATTTTATCTTCAAGCTGATCTCTTGGAGTATCACATGGGTGGTTATAAGTTCACTTACACTTCTAAGGATCTTTCCAAGGCTAGTAAAATTGATAGAATTATTGTCTGTGATTCCTTCTTTAATGAGTAACCTCATGCTACTCTCTTTGGATCGGGAGGAATCGGATCATTGTCCTTTGCTCCTCAAAACTTCTCTCACTGACTATGGGCCTACTCCTTTCAGATTCTTTAATTGTTGGATCGAGAAACAGGGTTGCGAGCAGGCAGTTTTGGAGGGTTATAACTTGGCAATCGCCCCTGGTCCGCCGGACAGATCTCTTGCTTTCAGGCTTAAAAATATCAAACAAAAACTCCGTGATTGGAACAGGTTGAACAAAGAAGCGGAAAAGGGCTCTTTGAATAATTTAAACTGTCTGTTTAGAAACATCTCCTTGAAAGCCGAAAACTGCACCTTAAACGATTCTGATCTTGAGTAGTTTCACAACGCTAAAAGGAAAATACTTAAAATTGAATCGGCCATGGCTCTTGACCTCAAACAGAAATCTAGGGTTAGATGG
Organism: Deinandra increscens subsp. villosa; assembly: GCA_039602395.1. Lineage (NCBI taxonomy): Eukaryota > Viridiplantae > Streptophyta > Magnoliopsida > Asterales > Asteraceae > Deinandra > Deinandra increscens. The sequence goes on from JBCNJP010000016.1 coordinate 7,042,324, forward strand.
GCGATTGACGGCGACAAAAACTCGTCTTTCTTTCATAAATCGGTCAAAATTCATCTTTCTTCCAACAGGATCAATGGCATTTTAATTAATGGTGATTGGTGTACGGATCCTTCGAGAGTCAAAGATGTGTTTTTTAATTACTTTAGCAACCTGTTCTCTAATCCGATGGGGTGCCGACCTTCCTACTTCGACCGTGATTTGAAAAAACTTGATTTGGAGCAGCAGAGGTCTCTCATTTGTCCCTTTCCTTGGTTGAAATAAAGCAGGCTATTTGGGAATGCGGTTCTGATAAGGCGCCTGGGCCAGATGGATTCACTTTCGCTTTCGTCAAACATTTTTGGCATATTCTTGGGAAAGACTTCAAATTGGTGCTTGAAAATTTTCACGAATATGGAACCATCGATCAGAGTTGTAGCTCTGCTTTTATTTCTCTCATTCCTAAGATTAATGATCCCCTCTCTCCTAAGGATTTTAGACCCATTATTTTGATCGGTGTGATACAGAAGGTGATTTCTAAGACCCTTGCTAATCGCCTTAAACTTGTTTTTGGTTAGGTTGTCTCAGACTCGCAGTCGGCGTACATTTCGGGGAGAAGCATTCTTGATGGACCTTTAATTGTCAATGAGCTTATTTCATGGCTTAAGAAATCTAAACGGGAAACCATGCTATTTAAAGTTGACATGGAGAAAGCGTTTGACTGGAACTTTCTTACCTCTCTTCTTCTTCAAATGGGGTTCCCTATTCGTTGGTGTACCTGGATTGACGCTTGCCTCAAAGCCTCTAAAATTTCTATTCTTTTAAATGGCTCCCCCACCCGTGAATTCCAATGCTCAAGAGGTCTAAAACAGGGTGACCCCCTTTCCCCGTTCCTCTTTACCATAGCCATGGAAGCCCTTCTATGATGATGCATAAGGCTTCTATTGCTGGGTTGTTCCATGGTCTATCTCTCCCTAATGACGGTCCTTGCCTCACACACTTATTCTTTGCGTATGATATCCTTTTCTTAGGTCAATGGACAGTGGCTAACATCAAAAACTTGAAAAGGATCCTTCTTGGTTTTCAATTAGCTTCTGGGCTCAAAATTAATCTCCAAAAAAGTAATCTTTTTGGCTTTTATGTTTGCTCGCAGGACGTGGAGGCAATGGTTTTGCAGATTGGTTGTAAGATTGGCATTCTTCCTTTCATCTACCTTGGGCTTCCCATTGGCGCCAATATGAATTGTGCAAAGAATTGGAATCCTGTTGTTGAATCGTTCCAAAGGAGATTATCTACTTGGAAGAGCAAAACTCTATTAATTGGAGGGAGACTCACATTGATCAAGTCTGTCATGTCGAGTCTCCCAATTTATTACTTTTCACTCTTTAACGCCCCTAATAATGTCATCGAGAAATTGGATCAAATTCGTAAAAATTGCCTCTGGGTGGCGGATTAGACAAAAAGAAAATTAAATGGGTTAAATGGTCCAAAGTGATTCTTCCTAAGAATCTGGGTGGTCTTGGAGTTGGTTCGTTGAAGGCCGCTAATGTGGCTCTTCTCTCCAAGTGGCTGTGGAGATTCAAATATGATGGTAATGGTCTATGGTGGAAGGTTATTTACTCAATACATGGCAACACCTCATCGTCTTCTATTTTGGTTCCTCTTATGAAGAATTATGCTGGCACATGGAGTGCCATTGCTAAAAATGGAGATGTCCTTCTCAAGGCTAATATAGACATTTTGCAGATTATCAATGATGATGCTAACAGTTTTGATTCCAAGAGAATAAGAAAGGAGCTTGACTGCCATAATGTGCATGATAATCCTCCCATTTTTAAATGGAATAATTGGGTTCCCCTAAAGATTAATATCTTTATGTGGAGGGCTTCCCTAGCTAGACTTCCTACTCGATCGATCGGAGCTCGAGAAACGTGGGGTTCGCTTATCTTCCAACCTTTGTCCGTTTTGTTCGGGAGCAAGTGAGACCCTTGATCACATCTTCACAGGTTGTTCTTTTGCTAATAATCTTTGGTAGGCTACTTCTCTTTGGATTAAATCTCTTCCTATCTTTGCTTTCTCGTTCGAATACATCATCAACTTCCACCATTCGATCCATGGTGGTTCGTTAAAACAGAAATTCATTCATGCGATTATCTCCATCTCATGTTGATGCCTTTGGAATGCTAGGAACGACCTGATTCATAATCAAAAGAAGACTACGGTGAATGCGGTTCTGGAGGATATTAAAACTCTTTCCCATCTTTGGGTTACTAATCGTTCGAATAAAGTTCGGTCGTCATGGGAGGACTGGAGGAGCTTTTCTCTCTCTTTGTAATGTAGTTTTTGTGCTTTGGATTGTTTCGTGGGGCTGTATCATTTCTCTTTTCTTTTGGTGTTGCCTTGGGTGGTAGCAATTTGTTACCCTGCCCCTGTTTAATAAAATTTGTTGTTCCAAAAAAAAAAATCTGACATGTTTATTATGACTGGGCTCAAACACAGTTTTTTTTTGTAGGATTTTTGTATGTTTGTATGGCTTGAAGAAATGTTTTGTTTAGGATTTTTTTTATAGTTTTTAATCGTGATTGATTGCTTTTTGAATTTTTTTTTTCACAAACATAAAAAACATGTCAGATAAGATGTCATCGTGATGCCCAGTAATCAAAAAGTGAATTTTACTCAATGGTGTTAGTGGTTATTTAACGGCGGTCTAATAGATTCTAATACCATTAGAATCTAGTTTATTATACGCAATAAATGAAATATGGATTAATATCGACCAATAGATAATAATTTAGATTATTAAAATTTAATATTCCTTTTTTATTTAACAGAAATAGCAGTATAATATAAGTTTTAGATTTAAATTAAGTTCATTAACAAAGTTTTTGTTGTCTTTGTTAGGGCTTGATGTAGTGGTGTGTAATTCGAGGTTTTGAACGGAAGAAATGAGGATTTGACTGATGTGTCCAGGAATTTGGACCATGTTTTTTATTTCGGTTCGTTTTTTTTGTCCATATTTCTAAGACTTATTGATATTCACTTCGGTTTTTACTTTATAATTGCTTATCGGTTTTGAGCCGATCATTCCATCGCACAACTAAAATCAATTAGTTTAATTTCACTTTTCCCTATTCTTCCTCTTTATTACGAAATTGACATATTTCGTTTTTGAGTTTTAATGGAGTTATTGATATTTTATGAAGTTTGAGTTATATTAATCTTAAGTTTCATAAATTGGTCGATATTAATTTCAAGTAACGAAATGTTTATTATCAAGCCCAACTTTTAACCTATATTTCTACAATGATCCTGACTAACAGAAACTTAATGAGGTTAGTTTTTTAATAAACTTGAGATTATTGTCGGCCAATTAATGAAAGTTAGGATTGGATTATTTCCAACCAATTTATGAAACTTAAGATTATTTAAATCCAAGTTGCGTATTAAATTCTCGTTCTCTTTTTAGTTATTACCTAACATTCGATTGTCTTTATGGAGTTTACCTGACATCTGGGCTCTCCTATATATATATATAAACTATTTGTGATTGGTTTACTCCTTGTTATTTTACAAGTTGGGTGATCGCGCTTTGCGGTGATAAAGCGACATTCAAAATATATATTTCGTAGTTAAGTTAAAACTAAAACGCATTCAAAATATTACTCGTGTACGTTACGACATGATAAAATACAAATACAATAGAAGTTAGCCCTTGCAAATGAGTTACTTACTAAGTGGTTACTCCGACAGAAAACCCATTTATGACCGTATAAGCAAAAATGAAAACACATCTAAAAGTATCTCAACTACAAATATAACCCAATTATACATATTATTTGTAAGTAATGACCGTTTAGGCTCCCAATAGTTTCTCAAAATGAACATAAGTATCTCCACCTAGGGGTGATCAAAATATCGGTTTCCTGAGAAATCTCAAGAACCAGACCTCAGAATTCTCGAGAACCGGACCCGAGAATTCCCGAGAACTGAACCGAATGTACATATTAGAAGTTCGTATCGGTCCCTAGTATTTGTGAAAATCAGTTTCGGGATCGGGATTGGTATCGGGTGTGGTCCGATAAAAACTGAGAATCCGGAAGATCGACCCAAACGGTGAAAATTTGTTTTGGACCAATTTTTCAGGTCCAACTGCAGCAGGCCCGGGGGGGATTTCCTTATATATTACTAGTGGCTCAGAATGGTTCTCAATAGTTCTCAAAATCAATTGGTTCGGTTCTCAAACCGGTTTTAACCAAAATCGGTTTTGGTCAAAACCGGTTTGGAGCCAAACCGGTCTGGTTACCAAACCGGTTTTTAGCACGACATGTTGAAACCGATGAAACCGGTTTTGGTTCGAAACCGAACCGGTTTGGGAACTCAAACCGGTTTCAACCGGTTTTGTTTCTTTTTTTTATTAACTTTATAAAAACTTAAAAACATACTTTTTATTGAATAAAAACATAAAACATTATAAAAGTAGCTAAAGTTCACACCTAAACGATTACAAAATAGCTAATTTTCAAAGAAAATACAAATTATTTTAACTAGATTAAACATTATTGTTCGGGTAGTCGAGTTCAATTCATTGCCGCCGCCGCCCTTTTTCGTTGTTTTGCTTGTCTTGCATCGGCTTCAACTTCTTCATCGGAAAGTGGAATCGCCGTCCCCGCCGCTACCTTGTTGTCGTGTACAATCACCTCCACATCAATTTGACCTTCAAGATTAGAAACGTTTTGTATACGTTCCATTAGGTCCAAGTGATCCTTCAAGCAAATGCAAGTCTCAAGCGACACCGCGGTGAGCCTAGTCCTCCGAATGGATAACACCCTGCCACTAAGAGAAGAAGCCGATTCCGAATCTACCGTGGAAGCTTGCACACTTAGTAGGTCTCGGGCCATGGCGGAAAGGACCTATCAATTTGTTTGATTTCCTTTCCACCAACCCAAAATATCAAAGTCATCAAAATCATCCTCCTTTAGTAGTGAAAGATAATTGGTCTCGGTGTATCTCCCGAACTCACTACTTGGGGTGGAACTCTTGGCTCGTTTACTACCCATGTTTCTTAACGTGTTCAAAAGATTTTTGCTAGTTTTAGATTTTGAAGTAGTTTCCGATGACAAATTTATCATCTCATGTATGTTGCTTATATTACCATACTTTTGGTAATAAACTTCATACATGCTTTAAAAATGTGAATTAAAACGTTGTTTTGCAATTTCACTAACATTAGGATTGTCATCGTTTAAGTTCAAAGCGTTGGAGATATCATAAATTAATACACCCCACACCGGATGCGTTGAAGTAACAGTTTAAAGCGGTAGCACAAGTAAAGACGACCGGAAAATCGGTAAAATATTTTCTAAACTTGTCTTTCATAGGTCCAAGCATTTTTTCAAAAATTTCACCTTCAAACTCAAACTCATTTAGTTTTTCACACATAATAAACAATTGGTGAAGTACCAAGTTACTTGTCGGATAATAAACTCCCGACAAGTATGTAGTGGCCTCTTTAAATGTTTGAAGTAGTTCGATTAATTTTTTGATAATTCTCAACCCGTAGTAGGAAAGACATCCACAAGACCTTGTGAAGCAAGGTTGTCATGAAATAACTCTAAAGAAGGTTGTTGCCTAACCACACACTCTAACATTTTCCAAGTTGAGTTCCACCTAGTTGGAACATCCCAATTCGGACCCAAATAGAGCGGTTTCGTGACAAAAGTCGCGATAGTCGGTTACTCGTTTCTTTCCACTATGAAAAACATCTTTTAACATTTGTCTAAATCATTTATAACTTTACCAATCCCCTCATGGTTTTACCCATATTGCACAACCAAATTAATGATATGTGCGACACAACAAGTATGAAAAATGATACTGATGTGTTGCAAACACATCTCATTTCAGAGGTCTTTTACGTGTCTATATGAGTTAAATTGAGTCAGTTTGTGTTTGTTTTAATTGTTTTTAGTTGAGTTTAGTCCTTGAGTCTTTTATTTATGGTTTTACAAGTTTGTGCAGGAGTTTGATGAAGTCCCGAGACCACGCGAGAAATTTGGGATTCAAAGAAGAAAGAAAATTAAGAAGTGCTGGAGAAGGGTCCCTAGGCGTATCGCCTGGGGAGAGAGGCTCTGTAAGCGATACGCGCGCGAAGGAAAAGTCAACAGGAGGTTTAAGTCGGTTTGACCGACTATTCTGTCGCGTAGCAGACTCCAGGCGTATCGCCTGGAGGAAATATGTTTGTAGGCGATACGCCTACCGCCTGAGAATCCGCAAACTTTGCTTAGTCGATATAAATTCGACTTTTAGGGTTCCATTCGGGATTCGACGACTAAGAGGCGATTTGCAGAGCGACCAGAGGTGATTTCGAAAACAGAGAAGGCTGGGAACGAACGAGGAAGCATCGGTGGATTGCATCTACAACATAAATCATCATCGGTTCACCGGGTTTTGTTCTAAATTCTTAGTGTTTCTTTACTTAGCTATGTTCACTGTCCAAGATCAAATTTTTACTATGTTTATAGACATTGACATGTTGCTAGGCTAATTTGATTGTATTGCCTAGACCTAATTGGATGATTACTCAGTATTTATGACAGTATTCGGTTTTTGGTTGATTGATTGATGTTATGCTTCTATTAAACTCCATGGTTGCTATGATTGAATGCATTTGTGTATTGCGATTGGATTTAGAATTGTTGATTGATGCACTCTTTACCTTCGAATGTCTTTCGGTCTAGGTAATTTGTCTAAAGTAGCTAGCTTTAGGGTTGGTTGCGTTAGAATAGTTTAGGAGACGTCTTGAACTATTGTGTTGATTAATGATTGTTTATTTGATTGCAATTTGCTGCCCTAATTAGACAAGCCGGAAGGTGATAGTTAGGTAGGTTAGTTGGGTTGCTTAGTGGAATAGGATCACATCGCCATCGGAAGAGGGATGCCCTAGGAAATTAGGTAACTTGCTAATTCTTATTGGTCATAGTAATTCATGGTAGCTCCTGCTAGCTTAAGGTGCCTTAGATTGTTTCGAGGGTGGTTAGGTCTAGTTGAGGTAGGAAGTACTCAAAAGGTGAACTCTTGTTCGAGCGTTAGAAGTGTAGCTAGGAAGGATTAAAAAGGTGAACTAGCCACCATCAGATCAATCAAAGCTAAGTGAAGTTGTAGGTACTGAGTAGGATTCCAGGGTCTAGGTGATACTCTTCTCTCTTCTGTTTTTTTCCAAGGTTGTCATGTTTCCGTCTGTTAGTTGATTAGCGGTTTAGTTAATTCCAGTTAAATCAAATCTCAAATCAAAACCCAAATTACTCAGTATTTCTGTTTTCTAGGTCTAGGTTAAGTCTTTGTCTTTAGAGTGTCCTTAGGGTTCGATATTCCCGGTCTTGCCTTAGCTATTCTACTATCCGATAGGTACACTTGCCTTAGGGTTCGGTTTAGTTTAGGTATTTTCGGTAAAATTAGGTGTGTCTAGGTCTAGGTTTAGGTCTAGGTTTAGGTCTAGGTTTTTATTACATTTTTAGGTACGTTCCGAGCACATCAGATGCCTTGACAACTCGGTCCATATTTTAGTTTTAGTTTTTGAACCGCACTTGTGTTGTTCGAAGCGTTATCAAAAGAAATTGAAAAGATTTTGCTTTCAAGTTTAAAATATTGAATAACACTATCCAAAATAGTAAACAAGTGATCACCGTCATGAGGATACTCGAATTTTTCAAAAGAAATGGTTCGTTTCATCATTTGCCAAGAATCGGGGTTAATCCAATGTGCGGTTACGCAAAGGTAAGAATCGGGTAAACCATGCGGAGCCGACCAAATATCGGTAGTTAAGTTAACTCCGGTATTTAAATTTTCAAAACCAAAAACTAATTGTTTTCTTGCTTGTTTCCATCTTTTAACACAATCATTTCTAAGAGTTGTACCACTTACGTGACGATAACGTGGTTGAAGTGTTTCTTGAATCAAGCTCGTCAAGCGCGGGTTGTCGAAGTGATCAAATGGTAAACTTTCTTGAATCACAAAGTTAGCCATTCGTTCACGAACCATCTCCGGATCAAAATTCCACAAGCCTCCATCGACCCCAACTTGAGTTTGATCACTACTTAGGTTATTCTTCTTCATTTTGCAATAAAGTTCCAAATGGTTCTTAAGATTCGAGTTCGAATCTCCTTTCATTAGCAAACCGCAATAATGACACCAAGCCTTTTGCAAACCATTTTTTAACTCAACCAAGTCGAAATGCAAACCGAACAAATATGGAGCCCTCTTTGTTGGAACAATCTTCATAATCGAGTACTCGTCGTCACCACCACCACTACCACTAGCATGAACATTGAAAGTGGTGTTGCTTTGAGCACTTGAAGATGCCATTTTTTGAGTGAATGAGTGATAATCTGTGTTAATTTAAGAGCTTTTTTAGAGATTGAGAAGTGGGGTAATGTTTATAACACATCAAGGGGGTATATATATCAATTTTTAGGTTCAACCCCCACCCCCTCCCAAACGGTCAAATAACGGCTATGTTACCGTTCCAACGGTAATATAACGGCTAGTTGAAAATGGCTAAAAATGTGAAGAAACCGGTTTCTTCACGCGCAACCCTAACCGACCGTAACCGGTTCGGGTTGACCGGTTTGGAAACCAGGTTGGTCAAAACCGGTTTTGATCGGTTTGAGAACCGTTTGGGGGGCCCAAACCGGTTTGGGATTTGCTTCTCTAGTCTGGGCAGGGTCACTTTTGGCACTTTTTCTTAATTTTGGTTGTGTAGTCTAGTAACATCTCTTGGCCCAGTATACAATCAAAATTAAATCTAGCCCATATAGTTAAGTAACTAACAAGAATTCATTGAATTCTAAGAGCCCCTAGTCCATACTTTGTTGTTGCATTTCTATTTCCGAATTGAATTTACAACATTTATTCACTTGTGAGCATCTCAATCCTCATATAGAAAAACAAAGATTCATAAAATTTCAGGTTCAAAGATTAACTCATTACGAACAATTATAGGACGTTTTTATTTCATATCCCAATTATGTGTTTTGTAATTATATGCTAATGATGGTGTTTTCTATTATTGTATTATGTGACTGAACCCGACCCAAAATTTTTATTTATGTTTTCTATGAAAATAAAACATTTAAAATAAAAATAGTGACTACACTAAAAACTCCTGAATTCATTACTATTTTTATCATAAACAAAATAGCCCAACACTTCAAACAAAAAAAGAGAGTATAAGTTGGGCCGAATTCTGGGCTCCCAATTTTGTGAAATTGGGTCGCAAACAAAAGTCATGTATTTGGTTCTTAAATAAATTCGCTTCTCACCTCTTTGTTACCTCCTTTTTATCAACTTAATGGAAGACCCCTTTAGATCGGTAATATCTTTTAGCTCATCAATTGTCATTAAGCTTTTTAAACTAATATAATTGTTAGTAAACTATGTTGCTTTATAAAAATCTACAAATCACATTTTATGTTTACATTTTAATAGTCTCTTCTCTGAAGATAGAAATAAGCTAAGCATAATTTCCCAGCTCAACTGGTCAGAGGTATGCTCGTTAGTGATAGGAGACCTGGGGAAACCCAGCTTCGATCCTTGAGGCAATCAGATTTTACTGTTAATTCGTCGTCGTGCCTACGGGCACGCAGGTTAGCGGGTTTTCCTCAAAGATGGTGTAAAATTGGGCGCTTAAGGGCTCTGTAAGGCTGGGCTGGACCGGCTGGTGGTGGTCTTTTGCCATTTGCTCACCCCGTACGAGGTACCTAAGCAGTTTCCGTTTATTGACCGTTAAAAAAATACTTTACTTTGACTTTATATCGGGTACGTATGTCATGAAAATAAAGTAGTCAAGAAATTTTGCACACGATAATAACCCTAACGGCGATTATTCAAGTCTGGTCTAATAAGATGTGTTTGCAACTTGAATAGTATTTGACTCAACATAACATATCTTAGTGTCAACATAAATTAATAGCATATGGTATACTTCTAGCATAACATAGGACTTTTCAGCAAAAGTATTCAATACTTTATTACTTGTTCGAGCTCTATTACCCCTATTAACAATTGGAAACTCCATGAATAGTGTTTTTCCGTTATATATCACTTCCCCAACTGAAAGTACCAGTCTTTTATGCATGTTGAATTTAACCATCTGTTAACTCTCGACTCCGTTATCTCCTTCAAACGTTGAAAATGTTTGTTTGTGTGGGCCACGCCGTGAGGAGACCCTGGTCTCCCTTACATCGGTTCCTCACCGCCTCAGTACTCCTCTCTACCTGCCTTTCTACCTTACCTGTACGATTATTTCAATCAGACAACCTCACAACCATACCTCTCACCACCCATTCCTAATCCCTGCGAATTGCATCAGATTTGGTCTCCATCTTAGTTTTCTCCACTTTGAAGGATTTTCTCACTCATTTTGCAGGGTTTTTTCTCCAAGTTTTGGCAACCACCATCGTGATGAATAATCGGTTTTTCTCTTCTTTTGTGGAGCACGTGTGGCTGTAGGTTGCAGCAGGTGAGATAGCCGTGAGGTTGGTTGCAGTGGATGAGATTGTCGTGAGGTTGGTTGCTGATTCTGTTGACAGAAACGAGCATGGCCACCGGCGGCGGTGTAGTGGTGGCGTTGATTCCTTCTTCTTCGCAGGTGTCTAGGCTATGGATTGGAGGTAAATCCCTGCTAATTATTACCTAGAAATTTTAGGAATTCTAACTGATCTCCACTTTAGTTTTACTCAAATTCATCAAAATCAGGGGGTTTTGGATTGCAATTTGGTGAATTTATAGTCATGAGCATCAGAGATTTTCTTGATGAAGGTAACCTTTTTCAAGAAAGATTGGAGCATATATTTGGGAAGGTTTGTTTGGTGTTTTATTTTGATAAAAACCCTATTTTTTTTTTCTAACCCATCATTGATTGTTTTTTTTTATAAAAAACCGTAACTTTGTTCTAGCACATCATTGATTGTGAATTGGCTTGAAGAGTTTCATAAGGTTGCTAGATTTGCATTTGTATGTTCAAACCTGTAGGTATTATGAATGGAAGAGCTGATGAGATTAGTTCATTTTTTCCTTGGTTTGGGTTAATTGTGTGTGTGAATTGCAGGTTGGGGTCTCTGTTTCTGGAAGTCGAATTGGTAAATTCTTCAATTTTTTAAATATTATCTCATAATGGTGTTTAGCACATCACGTCATCCTTACCTGCTTTCATCCCCACAAACACTTCCCCATAGCTGCTCTGATTTCTCCATCACTGGCCATACCCCTGGTCGCTTTGCTTTCAATACCTCCTACCACCACATTTGCCGTACATGACCAAAATTAGCCAACGATTTTGGAGACAAATTTGAAGCTTCAATCATCTTGAATCCTGGCGAGTTATTCTTTATCAGTTCTTTTTTAGTTGAGTTTTATTGAGTTTAGATTGACTTAGGGTTGTTATTTGCCACTCTGTATCGATCTGTGGAATGATTTTATAGAAACTTTGTTGATTCTATAGGATTATCTATTGATTTGTTTCATGTTATGTTTTGTTCTCATTTAACAATATCTGAGTTTGTGATGAATTTTCATATTGAGTTGAAAATGATTTGGTGGTTTGAAACTTCTGCTATAGTTGTATGTACTCTTAAGCTCTTGGCTGTGTGATTTGATTGCAGATCTTTGCATTCTGGAAGGAAAAACTAGAATGTTTACAAGTCGCTAATTGTTACGGAATATGTTGGTGTTCAAGTCAAAATGGCTGATAATATTGAGATGGGTGTATCAAACAAGACTCTTGAGTTTCTTAAGATGAACCCTATTGGAAAGGTATTCTTTTTTGGTTTGATCTCAGTTGCACACTTGCACTTTTTTTTTTAAATAAAAAAATGCAAACTTTGTTAGTTCTTTACGTAGTATGATTTTCACTGATGCATATGCCTATTCTTGAGACTCCTGATGTGGAGATGAATTGTTTGAATCAACTTTTTAAAAACTACTTGATATAGTAAAAGATTGAACCCTAATTTTTTTATTCAAATCTTGAGAAAAAAAACACAGGTATAAATATATAATGCATATATGTGTGTTCTTCTTTTTGTTATTTTATTTTTATATTTTTTAATAACTAACTTTTTCTTATTTTGTTATCTATTATTATTAATGTTTCATGTCAACTTGATAGTAAAGTGCAACTTTTTTGCAATAGTAGGTCAAGTCTTTTAATATCCATAAGCTAATTTCAACATATTATTCATGTGAGGAAGGTAAACTAACTAATATTTTCTTTACAACAAGGCCCCTGCTTCTTTCTGAAGTCATATTATTCATGTTAGGAAAGTAAACTAATTAATATTTTATTTACAACAAGGCCCCTGCTTCTTTCTGAAGTTTTATACAACATAGATAACAAATCTTAAATGGTTTTTTAATTTCGAGTGTGATATTGATAAAAAAAATGGGTATAAGCATAGTTTGAATCCAAATGTTATTTTTACTGTTTTTTGTTTTGTCTCTGTGTTTGAGTAGAAAACGAGATTGGTAAAGTGATCTCAAGCTATTTATTGATATGATAAAAATAACAAAGAGGCTGCAAGGTACTTGGTGTTTTCAGACATGTTGGTTCCTTTTAAAATAAGCAAATAGGTATAACATGGTTTAAGAAAGGGTACACATCTGTGGTCGTTGTTCATGGAAGCTGCTACGTAAGTTTTTGCAGAAGCATAACATATTCCGTAACAATTAGCGACTTTTGAATATGTAAGCAACAGAACCACCTTTTGTTAGAGGGAGGACACATAAATCGACATCAAAGTCTAGGATGTGCTTTTGGGTAGTATCAAACTTATGCTTAGGTAATATGTAGGAAATATGTTCATCAAATGTGTCTTCATTGTAAAGAAAATGGCTAACTCTAAGGGCCAGTAGTTGACTTGATATAATATCTATATGAATGTTTTGTTGCCTAATTATCTTGCTTTAATGCCTTAGAAATTTTAACTGAACTCAGGCCATACTTTGCAGTGGTTTAACAACAAGGTCTGTTCAGTTTATGGTCATGACTTTGTTGTACACCAATTTGAAAAATTGTCACTGATATAAGGGATTGGTTTGGCTGAATGCAAACAGGACTAGCTTGACTTAGCAACTAATTGAATTTGGTATATGTTGCTTGACTTTCAGCCAATCAAACAAGAACAGCTTCACTTAGCAACTAAACTCTTGAATGGGTACTGGCCTTTCATTTTGATTTTTTCATTTAAATGACTGAAAAATTGCAGCCTAGATTTAAAAATGTAAGTGTAAATTTTGACAACGATTGAACGAGTTTACACTGCTTCGCGCAACGCGCGAATCTCGCTAGCTAGTGTTTATTTAATAATGTTTGTTCAAGTCTTTGAATAATGGGATTTCAACCGTCCCATTTTATTTGATGTTTCATATTCAGCTATAAAAACCAACCCCCAAAATCTCTTATGCATAGAGACGGATTTTTTTTAAATGACATGTTTGGGCTCAGTGACATTGTCTCTTCATACACTTATCTTCAATTACAGAGAAAATCCGGTTATTTATGGAAAAACGTCTGTCTCCAACCCGGTGAGCATTTTGCTCACATCCGGTTTTGAACCCAAGACTCTAATGTCTCAAGTCCCCCATCCCCTCATCCTCCAGAAAAAGAGAAAAAAAAACCACTAAGCTATAAACCAATGGTTAATGGTCAGAGACGAATTGAACGTTGAAATCATTTTAACATACAACATGAATGATTAGCGTGGCTTTACTCTTACGAATACGCCATATTATAAAATATCGAAACTTATATATAAACACTTGCTTATTTTAAACAACAAATATTTCTATCAAAATACCGCTAATCTTACACTTAAGGTTTTAGACCCCTACCATTTATGTGGTGGCTACAAGGCCATGGTAACACTTGCCAATATTAAACTAATAATTCGACTGCCTCTTAATTCTCACGTGTTTTGGTCACTCTCTATGCCGTGTTTCATTAATTTCTAAAAAATAATTGAAGCTTATTATTAATTATTGAGATCATATTGACTAGTTCCTTTTGACTTCTAATAAAAGATTGCACGTTAATCATAATGTTAGAAATTATGAAATTCGTCTCTTAAGACTATTCATAGTGGTAGGGAATCAGATATTTTGGTGCCTCATAGCATCCCAACACCGGTTCTGGGGGTGTTACGGGGCAAAAAATTTGTTGAGACGTTTTTGTTGTAGCGCTAGTGATGAAGAAGGTGATTGGGTAGTTTTTTGAATGTTTTTATTGGGTGAGCGTTTTGAAGGTTTAATTTTTTACATAAAATAATATAATTGTGTAATAATTAAGGAGTCGTTATGAGCTTTATAACTACATCATTTTTAATTATGGAGGCTCTCGCAGACTAGGACGTCACGTATCAAAAAACGTCTAAAAGAGGTGCTTTATGACTACGGATAGCCTAATCACAATAGCAATAGTTATGAAATTCGTCTCTTAACTACATTAATCACAATCTCAATAATAATAGGGTTATTGGTTTCATATAATCCTAACTATTACTTTTTGGCCGGGTGCACTCCCAACTATGGAAATTGCCATAGTCACTTCCAATTATCTACCTATTTTCTCTCACCACTCCCCTCGTTAATTTTATATAACATTGTTACTTGAAGCATACGTGACAGTCCTACGTGGCTTATTTTTAATTTGAAAGTTAATTAAAATGCCACATGTATCTATTCCCTTTACATAAGCTTGAACCCTAATTCTAAAAAGACATCGACGTCGTCCCTCTAAGCTCCAACTGAAGTGCAACGATGAAACGGTCGACGGCCTCCTCTGGATCAGCCGACCAAAATCATTGATTTTTGAAAGTTGACATCAATGGACCAGCTAATGCAACCATGATTTTCCTTCAATTTGAAGATTTGCAGGTCGTAAAAGTTCGAGAATGGGGGAAGAATTCTATCGGTGTCCTCTATGGTCGCTATGTATGTTAGTTCTTCTTGTCTGCTCTTCTAAATGTGTTAAACCAAATCTTTTTCTTGTTCTTTTGTTCCTCTGATTTAATTTCCAGAGAAGGCACTACGTCTTCATCTGGAAAACATATTTCCAGAAAAGCCACCAATATACCTGTGTTTTGAAGACGCATCTTGAATCGTCCCTCCATGTCACAGATTAATGGAGATACAATATTCCATTGATTAGGGTTGAATGCACTAAACTGACCCTTTGATGTGTGATTCAGGGTTAATGGGTCAGTGGATTTAAAGATTGAGGATTCAACATACGAACATAAGAACGTAGGGCTTTTTTATAGAGGGCTTAGGGTAATCGACAAATAGAAGAAGGGTCGGGGATTTAAGTCTTTTTTATGCTACGTTGCTTGTCCAACAGGCATTTTAAGCCAGGTAGGGCTGCCACATAGGCATTCAAGTAACAGTGTTAAATAAGATTTACAAGGGGAGTGGTGAAAGAAAATTGGTAGATAGTTGGAAGTGGCTTTGGCTGTTTCTGTAGTTGGGAGTGTTCCCGGACAAAAGTATAGTTAAAACTATTTGAAGCCTATAACTCATAATAATATATATACTAACGAGGGTTTTTCTTAGATACTCAAGAAGATAGATTCAAATTCCTTTTAAGTGGCTCCTCACACATAGGTTCCATGTGGGTCGGTCATACATGGATATAAAAGAACCGTCCCAAGATGGGGATCAAAAGGCAGTTATGACACATGGTGTCCGCTAGTTAAAGATGCTCCTTTGACCAATAAGAACACAACATGAAAGGATCATGACCCCTTCTAGAAGCGCCACACACGGACATCACGCAGTCGGGTAAAGAGACCCTAGTCTCAAAAATTATAAATACTAATATCTAAGGTACTTTCTCTCTCTAATCTATTTTACTTTAACTCTAGACTTCATCTTCTCCTATTAATACACATACTTATTCTCATGCTGGAGGGTCTTCGCAGGGAAATCCCCTCCACTCTTTGAAGCCTTAACGCACTATTACATGTGCAGGCTTAGCTGATTCCGGCACTTTGAGTCAAATTCCAGCTCCAATCCGACTCAAACTTGCATTTTGGTGAATAACAACTTTGAATCTAACTCATCAGATTAGATCCGAGACGTTTTGGTTTAAACAAACACCCTAGCTCATAATTTAAACCCTTAACTAGGTAAAAATAAACATATAACGAATGCAATGGTCTTATAATTTATATCCGTATCTGATGAATGGTATCGTTAATCTGGACCATTTAAGGGTAAAACAATTCGTGTGAGACAGCATAACATGTTTGGGGTTTATTTGAGTTAACAATAAATGATTGTCTATGTAAATGAAGAGCATATTAGCTTCATGAATTTGTAGCGTATTTCTTACATGAATACAAAGATCATTATCCATTATATAGATAGACTATCAATAAGGTTGTGTGTACCGGGGTTTATATGGGAAGTATAAGCAATGTTTTAAAAACCGGTTTTTTAGTTGAGCCAGAAAACATTCCGAGACCGGTTCGACCGGTCGGACCGGTTAGACCGGGTGGTTGAACCGGTTAGGGGATTTATATATATTTTTTATAAAAATGTTAATAAACTTGTACACCCCAACAAAAGTAGTTAAAATACAATTATAATCCACTCAAAAATGATATCAAATATGTATTTCATAAGAAAATATAAGTTTTAAACTTTAAAAAATAATTAAAAAAAAGTTTAAAAAAATTTAAAAAAAAATAAAAAAAATCAGAAAACCGATTGAACCGAAAAAAACCGGACAAAACCGAAAAACCGGCCGGTCTAACCCGGTCCGGTTAAACCCATAAAACCGGATGTTAAAAAACCGGCTAGGTGGCCAGGTGACGGTTGAACCGGTCGAACCGGCCGGTTCGAACCAGTTTTTAAAACCTTGAGTATAAGGCCTCATACCTCCCAAACAATACCTTAGGGTGTCATGTGTTAAAAAATTGCAAGAGTTGTGATGTGGATAGGCGGATAGTGTACAACCTCTTCCACCTAATTTTTTTTTTTTTGAACAGCAAGAGAAAATTATTCACCACAAAACAAATTTTTTTTTATTGGTTCAATCTTTTCTTAAATTTTTTTGATTGGTTTAATTTTCTTAGTAGATTTAAAAAAAATTAATAATTAGGTAATAATGAGAGGGGTTATGACTTATGGCTACATCATTTTTTATGATAACCCTCTTTTATGATTTGTCTGTCATGTGAGACATAATGCCCTTAAAGGAGCATTATGACTACATATGGTCTAAACCCTAACAAATTATATAATGAAAAAGTCTATACTACCCCTAGCTATGTATATAATCACTCTAACGTTACCTCAAGCTAAATGTCGGTATCAACATTTAGCTTCAAACAAAATGGTGAAAAAAGAACGAAACATCACCTGCAAAAGTTACTAGTACCGCTAGACGATTCCACTGTGAACCACCAGTTTTCTAGTTCAAGACCATTTTCAACTGTGGCGGAGAGGGTAGGGGGTTGAAGGTGTTTCCTAGACCCCATCCCCATCGTAAATGAATGGTGGACTCAAGGTTAGATTTTCATTTCCACTTGGGCTTTAGGCATGGGGCTTGCTTTCCTTTTTTTAGAGTACAAGTAAGTCCTTGTTTAGTCAGTCGACTTAAAAAAGGAAATAAACGGAAGGATCTAAGATTAGTATAAAGAAACCATAACAGGCCGTATCAGTAACGAGTTAAGTGTTTGCGATGGTTTTCTAAGATTAGATGGCGCCAATACGTTCCCCGGAAGGATAGTGGAGGAGATCAAGTCTAACTGCTTCCTATGGTTCAGCCACAGAGCAAATCTGAAATATAATGACTGGTCTGTATTTTGCTCCTCTGCCTCGATGTAACTGTAATATTGCTGTTTTCTTGGTTGTACTCTTCTAGCTACTTGCTAGATCTTTATTAATAAAATTTCGTTGCCGTTCAAAAAAAGATGGCTTGAAACTCCATTTGTTCTGAAAGGACAATATGCCCTCTATCTTTAATAATTGTAATAACTTTTGTGAATTATAGTAAAACATATATATAGTTCATATATGAATGAAAAGAGATCAACTATACAAATGGGTTATTTTGTGTTTAGAATGTTATAAAATTTATTTCACAAAAAAATATATATAGATATGAGAAAATCTGAAAATATTAATTAAAATAATTATAATTACAGTTTATTTAAAAAGCTAAAATGATAGTTTAAATAAAACTTTTCATATATACCATTAGAAACTTATAATAATACGATATTAATCCAAAAAAAATAATATCATACAAACATGTCTAAAATACTCAAAATAACATATATATTTGCTTATTTCGTCAAGTACAATTTATAACATAGAACTCTCACAAACTTTCATATAATAAAAGGGCATTTTTGTTATAAATGTGATATGATTACATTTAATATATGATTTTTATTAAGTCTAATTGATAAAATATGATTTTATATTAAATTTAGAGAATCACATAGTTATCCCTTTTAGAAACTTTAACTTTTATTAATAAAGTTCCAAATTTGATATCTACAATTTCAACTTTTTATCAGATTATTATGGTATGTATATTTATACTTCAAATTATCATGTAAAGACATCATATAATCACTTGTTAGTAGTTAATAATAACATACTTTTGTAAATGATATTATTGTGATCAAAATAGTAGACACAAGTATAAGTATGCAATTATCCAATAGCTTAATAAAACAAAAGTGTCCTAGTTTGTTGTTTTTAACTACTCCATGGTGCAAGTGAAACATACTTTAGCTCTTAATAATAATATATGCGTTTTTTAATATGTACTCAAAGATAATAGATGGGTTCCTAGGTACAAAGACTTTGTGATAAGATAAGTCAATTTAGATGACACTTTAAATATTCATGTTTCTTGAAAACATAAAACATCATATAGATTAAGTTTTCATGGATTATATAAGATTTAACAAGGGAGTACGTCGTATCTCCTAACGTACACACGACACTTGTTAACTCGTATCTGCGTTTTGTAACAAAATGTTCGTTTGCATCTAAATACTATATAATTAGACAAAATGTGAATGATTATATGGCATAGTAAATTAATAATGCTTGTTTTTAAATTTAAAATATATATACGTGATAGTTTTATTTAATTAATAATATATTATTGAACTTATAATTTGATGGATTTCACACTAAGATATTTTGATATTCATACAAGAAGCTAGATTTGTAATAAGTCTGTTTACTTTGAATGAAATGATTGTTGATCCTAATATTAAGGCATATTTTATACAAAAATAACATGTGATAGTTAATGTCGATCGAGCTTCAATGAATCATTTACATTTTTTCCCTTATTATTAAAAAGTTTATTATTCTTTTACTAAACATATTCATCATCATAGATCTAATTTACACATGATCCTAGATCTAATAGGATATTATAAAAAAGAACAATTATTGAAGTCCACATGGCATATAGTTTTGATGTTAGGATAACACAATGGCACCACTAGAACTATGAGTTTTTTTGACACACTATCTTTACTTTTGTATTATGCTCTTTTTTTATTTGTAATAGGAATAATACTTTTGAAATTTTAAAAATAAACATATTTTCTATGTATTTTGGTATCGCTAAACTAAAGATTATTATCTACTAGTTTGATTACGGCGGGTTTTGATTCAAAATAGAGGAAATTATGAAGAAATTACCTATATTTCATTTACAGAGTCAACAACGAAACATGTCTGTTTGTGTGCTAATTCCGTTAACTTTTTTATATGATATATGTTGTGTTTCATAAAATTCTTCACATTTTTAGAACTGGCTCAATGACAATTCTGTAGGGGTTACATAGTGGGTGACTCGGGTTCGAAACCTAGGAACCATTTTTTCGCCCTTTTTGTTATTTTTATAATAAATTCAAATTCTATTAATATATAATAATCTCTTAATATAAGATAATTGTAAGCATTAATTTGTTCACAAATTATTCCTTGGCGGATTGATTAGGTACAATATAAGGGTTCGAACCGGGTAAAGACCCATATTCGACCCCTGTAGATACTTTTTTTTATCATGATTTCCATTTATATTTTCTTTCTGTATATGGGTACAAGTTTTTCCTAACCCGGTTAACAAACTTTATGTTTCGCAAAGTATTTCAAAAAAAGAAATTTTTTTTGTAGGTTTTGTAAATATATATGTTGTACTTAACTATCTCTTACTTTCGACGTTCATAAAAGTAAAACATTTATTACTACAACTGAAGCAACGCGTGGTATGGCTCTAAACCTATCTTTTTTTAACGGCTCTAAACCTAGTTGACTTTATTTATTGAAACTTTTTATGTTAATTAAACTAAAAATAATTATTTTTTATTTTGTGACAAATACATGTGGCGTGGCTCCACAGTCTCTAGGACTCTATATCATCACATGTGACCTCTCTTTTTGTTTCCCACTTTCACATTTCAGAAAAATTATTTTATTAGCAAAGTTCTTGCTGGCATTTTGGTTGAGTACTTATCTTTTAGTATTTTGAAGGAAATATTTTTTTAAAAGGTCAAGTATTTATGATTTATTATTCAGGGAATATGGCTTTAAGATGTCAGTGATAATTAAACACTTATTTAGTTACATAACTATTTTTTTTTTTTTGTAATATATCATGGTATTTAATATACTTAATAACATTTAGATCTAGAAGAGAGGGTGAGAGGAAACATATTAGGAAGAACAAATCAATGGAGGCAAAAGGATTCCTAAGTTTGACCTAGGTCTTCCTACTCAACCCGCCATGCCACCAGATCATATCAATGAACAATATGGAGCAGTGTCACATCCCCGAGTCAAATCAAAACTAGCGAGACCGTATATATCGCAGAGTGGTTTTATTATGAAACAGATCGTTAATCTTAGTCTCTTTGTAAGAGGCCACAAATCACCCAAGTGTAAAAAGAGTTGACACAAAAGAAGACATGTCAAAAAAATAATAAAAGATGAATAGTTTTTGAAAGTATATCTTAAATAATAGTAGTAAAATATAACATGATTTGGAGAGTGTGTGAGGAAGAGAGGGAGGGTAACAAAGTGAGCAGAGTCGCCGGAATCGCCGGAGCCGCCGGACTATCGCTTTCAGGCCGGTTAGCACACCTGTGATTTCCACACCTGCCCCGCTGCGGGTTAGTGATCTCTTCGGTGGGTTTTGTTAGGGTTTATCCCATCCTCACCGTTGATCGTATCCTCCGTTTGTGAGGTGGGTGCCGGGAATACGAGCTCGTTCTAACGGGTTTTGAGGCATAGCAGTGCAAAATCGTCTTAGGTTGGAACAAGTTAATGGAGCCAAGAGAAAGTGGGAAAGGAAAAGCTACGGAAATCGGAGGTGACGTTGGAGGCTGGCAGAAAGTCGGGGGGAAGAAACGTCCTCTTCCTCGCATTAACAAGGGTGTTGGTGGAGGAGAAGCGCGGCTTACGTCCTTCTATGTTTCAAATTTGCCAACAGGCGTGAAAGCTGAAGATGTGTGGAAGAAGTTCAGTCGGTTTGGAGAAGTTGCGGATGTCTTTATCGCTGCTAAGGTTGACAAAGGAGGGAACCCCTTTGGTTTCGTGAAATTTGTGAATGTGGAGGATAAATGGAGCCTAGAGAAGAAACTTAACGACATAAAGATGGATTTTTTGAAGCTTTCGGTCAACCTTGAGAGGTTCGATCGGTATGGGAGACCTGTGAATCGGGGGGCTTCTGGTGATGCTCAAAAAGGGGCTAGGGTTGGGAGTGGAGTTAGAGGGGGGTTTTCTGGCCACTCTGGCTCATGTGATGGGAGGTCGTTTGCCAGTGTAACGGGTTCGTTTGGTGGGGGGACCTCTGTTGAGAAGGTGTTTCATGTTAAAGAAACTTCTTCCCCTTCGTTGGACGCTTGGGTGGGTAAGGCCCTGATGGGGAGAGTGAAGGATTTAAAGAGGCTTTGTACGCTGTATGACTGGATGTCTGAGTTGCCGATGAAGGGTTGGAAGGTGAGATATCTGGGTGGTCTGCTAGTTCTCATTACCTTCGCTGCTGAGGATGATGTTAGAGATATCCTCGCTGTCAATGCGTTATGGGAGCCGTGGTTCACTAAGCTTGACGTTTGGAGGGGGCAATCTTATAATTATGAGCGGGTTGCCTGGATTAAAATACGAGGTATTCCGCCGGAATTGTGGTGCAGTGGGGTTGTTGATGATATCGGGAGGTCGTTTGGTACTCTGTGTCAACCTTCGGAGGCTTGCCTGTCCGACGGTGATTTGTCGGGGGACTACTTGGGTGTCATTGTGTCATCCCCCACTCCGGTACAGGGGTCCTGTGTTGTCAGTTGGATGGGGAAGAAGTTTAGGTGTGCAATCGTTGAAGTGTGTGAGGATTGGCGCCCTGATTTTGTCTCGAAGCAAACGGATTCGCCGGAGTCCCCGACGGAGTCTACGCCGGAGTCGTCGGAGGTGGGAAAAGAGCCGTTGGACGTGCATGTGGAAGGGGTGCATGGGGATCACGAGGAGGCGCCTGGGGAGGTGGTGGGCTCGAAGGTAGATACTCAGTGTTCCGTGTCCAAGGGTGGCGAAGTTGGCGGCTCAAGTATTCTGCCTGGAACTAATGATGACGATGGGGGCCACGTAAACTTTTCTATTTTAAGAAATGTGGAGATTGGGCCTGGGGGGGAAGGTGTGAGTAATAAGGAGGTGGGCCTGGGCTCTCGGAAGAGAGCAAGATCAAAATCGTCGAGTCCCCTTTTGGGCCTTAGGGTGAGTAGATCATTTAAAGGGTCCAAGATTGCTAAATGGGGGTACAGCAAAAAACATCACCCGTCGTTTTCTTCTTCATCTGTGAAGGCGCAAGCGATGGCTGAAGGTGATGTGTTCGAAGTTGTTGAGGAATCTCAATTAGATCCTGGGGCCTCGGGTGGGGCGGCGCCTGGTGACGGTCCGATTCCGGGGGTGACATCCCGGGATCTGTCGGATGCGGGGATTGAAATCGCGAAAACTGTTCAAGTGGCGGCAGCGGTTGGAGTTAGGGTTGCTGGTCTTGAGGCGTTCGTTGGGAAGATGGTGGCTGAAGAAGGTGCAATCGTAGGACAGTAATGGACCTTTTATCTTTGAATATCAGGGGGTTGGGTGATGTTGGGAAAGTGGAGTGGATCAGGGATCTTAGAAAATCTTCAAAGGCTTCCGTGATATGCATCCAGGAGACGAAATGTACGGTGGGAGAAACTATTCAAACGAAGTCAATTTGGGGAAAGGTGAAAGCTCAAGCTGTTTGGGTTAATTCGTCTGGAAGGTCCGGTGGTATTTTAACAATGTGGGATCCGTCTGTCTTCCAGCTTCGTTCTTCAATTAAGATGAGGAATGTGCTGGTTCTGTCTGGTATCTTGGGTCCTGATCAGCTGCCCATAAACATTGCAAACATCTATGCTCCTCAAGACCAAAGAGACAAATCAAAATTGTGGGAGGATTTATTGGCGATAAAGGAATGCTCTCTGGGATGGTGGATCATGGTGGGGGATTTCAACGAAGTCCGGCGTCCAGAAGAAAGGTTGAATTCTGAGTTTAACCCGGCTGGGGCTGCCCTTTTCAATGACTTTATTTACAGGGCTAAGTTGGAAGAGTATTCGATGGGGGGAAGCAGATTCACGTGTTTGTCCAGTGGCGCAAAACTCAGCAAACTAGACCGCGTCTTGGTTTGTGATGGCTTCATGAGTAAATGGCCGTACGCGGTTGTTTCGGCCCTGCCCAGATTCCTGTCTGATCATTGTCCTGTCTCGCTTCGTACGTCTGTGGTCGACTTTGGTCCCATTCCTTTTAAATTCTTTTCAGGCTGGTTATCTCATCCGGGGTTGCTCGAAGTGGTGGAAAAGGCTGTTGGTGATGTCCAGGATGGTGTGAAAAGCGATATCAAGCTTGCCAACAAGTTGAGGTCTGTCAAAAAAGCTGTGAAAGAATGGAATGCGATGGAGAAAGCTAAGGAGGAGGGGGAGCTTAAGAATCTGCTTGAGGTGTGTGCTGATATGGAAAAATGCGCCGAGCAAAGAATGTTAAGTGAGATGGAAATGGAGGTTTGGATGGATTGTAGGAAGAAGGCTCTTTGTATTAACAGGAAGCGGGTGGAGGATTTAAAACAAAAGTCTCGAATCCGATGGGCCATTGACGGGGATGAAAACTCCTCTTTCTTTCACGGTATCATTAATTCTAACATTGCCTCTTCTCGTATTAATGGCGTGTTTTATAATAACAGATGGATCACAAGCCCGGAGGAGATTAAAAAGGCAGCTTGGTGTTTCTTTAAAGATCATTTTACAGAGCCGTGCCCCTCTAGACCCCGTTTGGTTCTTGAAGGGATAAATCGTCTTTCGTCCCCTCTTGCGGATTCGTTGGTCGTTCCTTTCGCGAAGGAAGAGATTAAAGAGGCGGTTTGGTTGTGTGGGGGTAATAAGGCTCCCGGGCCCGATGGTTTCAATTTTGCTTTTTTTAAGAAGTTCTGGAGCTCCTTTGAACATGACTTTGCGGATATCATGAACAACTTTTATGTGGATGGAAAAATCAGCCATGGGTGCGGGTCTTCCTTTATCCATCTTATCCCGAAAGTCCCGGACCCTCAAAGCTTCTCTGATTTTAGACCAATCAGCCTTGTGGGGTGTATTGTAAAAGTGATTTCTAAGGTTCTTGCGAATCGGATTAAAAAGGTTATTGGGGAGGTGGTGTCGGAGAACCAGATGGCCTTTATTGCAGGGAGGAACATTCTGGATGGTCCTCTTGTTGTTAATGAAGTTGCTTCCTGGCTGAAACGGACGAAAAGGAGGGGTATGATGTTTAAAATTGATTTCCAAAAGGCCTATGATTCAATCCATTGGGGGTTTTTGGACGAGGTTCTTGGTCACATGGGTTTTCCGGATCGTTGGAGATGTTGGGTGAGCGGATGTTTAAAAGCCACAAGGGCATCCGTGCTCATCAACGGCTCGCCGTCAAGGGAGTTTAATTGCACTCGGGGGTTGAGGCAGGGTGACCCGCTGGCTCCGTTTTTATTCCTTATTGCGATGGAGGGCTTTCACATTATGTTGGAAAGGGCGACCCGTATGGGGGTGTTTAAGGGGATCCATATTCCTCCTGGCAGCCTTCAACTCTCCCATGTGTTTTTTGCCGACGACGCTTTAATTCTGGGGGAGTGGAGTTTGGAGAATATTGCCAATCTGAAAAGGTTGCTTCGGTGTTTTTATCTTGTCTCCGGATTAAAAGTAAATCTTTCGAAGTGTATGCTTTACGGTTTCAATGTTGGGGAGGACGAGTTAGAGGGGGCTGCTGCCATGTTAAATTGTTCTAAAGGGTCGCTCCCGTTCAAGCATCTTGGTATTATGATTGGGGCTAATATGAATAGGATAAATTCTTGGAACCCGGTGGTTGAAGTTTTTGAAAAAAAAACTATCCTTATGGAAGGCGGAAACCCTCTCTATTGGGGGGAGGTTGACTCTGTTGAAGTCGGTCCTGGAATGCCTTCCCATGTACTATTTCTCCTTGTTTAGAGCCCCGGCTAAGGTCATTGAGAAGTTGGAAGGAATACGGCGCTCCTTTCTCTGGGGTGGTTCAAATGATAAGGTAAAAATTAATTGGGTCAGCTGGGACAGAGTTACGACTCCTAAAAAAGCGGGGGGTTTGGGATTGGAACCGTTGGGTGTTGTCAATATATGCCTCCTTGCTAAATGGTGGGGCAGATTTATGGAGGAGCAGACTAAGCTTTGGCGAAAAGTGATTGTGGGCATTCATGGAATGCCTAGAGGCAATGGGCTTATTCCGTTTAATCCTGCCTCCTCTGGTGTGTGGAGAAACCTTTCGAAGATAAATGGTGCTTTTCTTAGCCGTGGAATTGATCTTGTGAATATGGTCAGGGGATCGACTGACCCCCCTTTGGGGCTTTTGTCGGTCAAGACTTTGAAGTCTTTGATCCACGAACAGGCCTCCCGACCTCTTTTTATCCTGGACTGGTGTAGGTGGGTCCCTTTAAAGGTCAATGTCTTTGTGTGGAGGGCCCAGTTGGGGCGCATTGCAACCGCTGACAGCCTGATCAGAAGGGGTGTGGAAGTTGGTGTGGGGCTATGTCCTTTGTGCCGGAATGTGGAGGAATCGGCTGAACACATCCTGATCTCGTGCGAGGTGGCGGCCAGAGTGTGGAGTGCGGTTTCTACGTGGTGTAGGATCCCTCAGGTTTATGCTTTCTCGATTGCTGATCTGTGCAGGATTCATACGAACTTGAGGATCGATAAAAGAAAGAGCAAGGCGATTCAGTCTGTGATCTTCACAGCGTGTTGGGTTTTGTGGAAATCGAGAAATGCGGCGGTGTTTAACCAGAAACCTCCCTCGGTTGATTGTATTATCAACGAGATCAAATGTTTGTGTGTGCTTTGGGTTAACAGTAGGTCCAGTATGGTGATTGGCAATGGATTCATGACTATGTAATTCTCTGTGTGGGGCTGGTGTGTGCTTGGGGGTTTTGTCCAGCCCCTTGCTGGATGTTTTGTTTGTTTTCTTTGGTTGGTGAATAAATGCTTTGTGCTTGCTGTTCAAAAAAAAAATATATAACATGACAAATACAATAATAATGCCAAATTATAAAAAAGTCTACTGGATTATTCTATTTTAAATAATTTTTCTTAAAATATTAATTACTTGTGATGTCAATTTAAATTTAAATAACTACAAAAGATATAAGATCGGTGAAAAAAATATAAATAGAAGAAATCATAGATAATTTGATAAAAATAACTTTAAAAATTAAAATTAAATAGGAAACAGGAATGATAATCTTTGTTAGTCCATGTGGTATACCTTAGTGGTGTTAAAGTTTAACCATTACCAAATAGACGATAACTGGATTACATGACACTTTAACACTAAGTGCTGTATACATGGTGTTAAAGTGGGTTATTTTTTATTAATTAGACAAATTAAAATAAAATTAAAAATTCAGTGGCATGTTATGATTGGATCTTGACCCACTTCCCTCCCCTTTAACGCCGCTGAGAATATAGCACCCAAGGGCGTTCCCTATAACGCCTGGGAAGGGGGGGAGCGGTGTTCGGCGCCACCTAACGCTGTATAACTTCTTTTAACAGAGATATACCGGATGCCCTTATATTAGAACTATATAAATAACTATCTGCAGTTGTGCACCTTCCATATTTTTATTTTTTATATTCTTATCAAAGGTTTCAAGTTTAAGCACAACGTTACAAGAGTAAATTACTATTTTGATTATTATTATTATTATTATTATTATTATTATTATTATTATTATTATTATTATTATTATTATTATTATTATTATTATTATTATTATTATTATTATTATTATTATTATTTTGATTATTATTTCTATTATTATTACTATTATTATTTTTGTTATTATTATTATTATTATTTATTTTTAATACTTTTAAGAAAAATAAATGTTTTCAAAGCGTTTCTTCGTTTCAGATTTAGTTTCACAATGTTATATTTAGGTATATAATTTTGTGTAGTTCACATGGGAGTCTTTATTGGGTTTTTTCTTATATTGTTTTTATACCGTTTATTAGTTTTAGTTTCACACTATTGTCTTTGGGTATCTAATTTTTTATAACTTTATTTTTAATTAGGCTTATAATTTTAACATCGTTCGTATTATTTTTATATGTATGTTTCATTTACGTTATGCTTTAGCAATGCCATTATTTTGTGTACATGTGTTATCCTCGACAACATGTGCGTGATAAATTCACCTCTCTGATTTGAATGCCTTTAAGGAGACCGACTTCCATCGCATCTTCTATGAACACATGAAGGCCTTCCATGACAAGAAATCAAAGGAAATGACCCATTGGGTCTCCTTGACGGAGGCCCCTTCCAACGTTAAATTCGGCAGAGGGGCTACCGTAAACCAACACTGATGATTTAGTCACAGAAAGGCAAGAACGCACCCAATCTCTCTATTTCAAGCCGAATCCCATGAAGTTTTAACATTGTATCAAGATAATCCCAAGACACCGAGTCATAAGCCTTGGCAAAATCAATTTTAAACTGAAGAGGACTTTTTTTCTTATGCTTGTACCAGTCAATAATCTCATTTAACATCAAAGGACCATCAAGAATTTTCCGTCCTTTAATGAAAGCGAACTGTTCCGGACTAATGATTTGATCAATTACTCTTGCCATCCAGTTTGTCAAAATCTTGTAAATGATTTTGTATTGAACACCTACCAAGCTAATAGATCAATAATCCGAAAAAGAGGCTGGACTTTAATCCGAGAAATATCGCGACATGAATTTATATAAGGTTATACATAGCATTTAGGTTCTAAGTTTAAAACTTGAAGCGTTTGACTTTAATTTTAACGATGTTACGCAGTTATTTTTGTGTTTTCATTTCTTTATTTTACGTTTTAGCAATATAACTGTTTTGTATTTTCGTGTTATCTTACACCAAGTAATAAAATCTAGTTGAAAATATTTATTATTTAGTGAGAAAAAAATTATTTTATTTGATAGAATTGAGATCTAAGGAAAGGTCACTTTACCATTAGACAACAAAACGGGACACATGGCATCGTAGTCCCCCAAAGGCTCATCGGAGTGTGGATTTTGTGTATTTTCACGTTGGAGAAGCGAACACTTTAAGTCGTCCTATTATAAACCGAGGAATATAAACTTTGTTTTTAAAAAGAATTTTTATTAAAACACTAGCAAAAAGTTTTTTTTTTTTTTTTGGAACGGCGACTTCATTAAAAAAAAACGGCCCTAGCAAGACGCTAGGAACCGGAAAGCAAACAAAAGTTACATTTTAAAGGAGCACCAATCTTCCCACGAAATACATCTAGACTTAACTCTAGAGCCAACCCAAAGAAAGCTAGTACATTTGATATCATTGACGGCCCGCGACACCGAGGGGCTCCTGGAGTTGAAAATCGCCTCGTTCCTTTCTCTCCAAATGATCCAGCAAGCTATAAAAATGACAACGTTGATGATCCCAGCCGTGTCTGAATCAACCTTGAGCTGCTCCCCCAACCTAACAATATCTCCAACAGAAAAAACAATCCAGTTTGGCGCCTTAATCCAGCTCGACACAAAGCACCAGACCAACGACGAAAAGGAGCAGCCAGTTAGCAGGTGACTTATAGACTCATCTTCGAGCCCACATAAAGGACACACCAACTGAGCAGGATTCACTCCCCTTCTAGCCAACTGGTCCCTTGTAGCAGCTTTGTCTTGCACCGCACACCATATAAAAATGTTAACCTTGGATGGTACGAGCTTATTCCACCAAAAAAACCCAAGAAGGAGGAGGCTGTTCCTCCGAACAGACAATATCCCGGACCGACTTCACCGAAAACGACCCTGAACCATCCCCTTTCCACACCCACTTATCACCATAATGAACCATTAGGGAATCCATAGCCACATTGAACTCACATAAAGCGCCTTCAATGAGGGTAATATTCTTCCAAACCCCCGTAATGGATCTCTTGCACGGGATGAACTCGAGTCTGCCTCTAACATTATGAATGGCAGTCACCACTCTTCTCCACAATTTATGAGGTTCCACATGGAATCTCCAAAACCATTTAGCAAGAAGACTATAATTGATTTTATCCAAAGGAACCAACCCCATACCTCCATCCGCAACCGCTTTACAGACTCCCAACCTGCTAACCCAGTGGATACACCCTTTTCCCTTCCCGCCACCCCATAAAAACCTCATTCTCAGACCCTCAAGCCGATCCACCACCTTGATCGGAGCCTTGTACATGGACAGAAAGTAAGATGGGACAGCTTCAAGGACAGATTTAGCTAAGACAAGCCGACCGCCTATCGAGAGCTGCCGGGCACTCCATTTGGACAGCCTCGCTTCAAAGGTCTCAATGACCGGTCTCCAATGTCGGATCAGATTCATGTTGGCACCAACGTAAAGACCAAGGTACTTGAAAGGGAGGGAGCCTTCCTTGCACCTAAGAATCTTAGCAAAGTCCTTAATTTCTGAATCCTGCACACCAATACCAAACAAGTTACATTTGAGGAGATTAGTTCGAAGGCCCGACGCCAACCCGAAAGCTCTTAGCATCCTACACAGGTTCTCCACATTTCTTTTCGACCATTGGCCGATGACAAGAGCATCGTCCGCAAAGAGCACATGAGAAACAATAGGCCCATTGTTAGGTAACTCAATCCCTTGGAACACCCCATTCGCAAGGGCTCTCCGGAACATCCAACTAAACGCTTCCATCGCCACTAGAAACAAAAAAGGAGAGAGCGGATCCCCTTGACGGACCCCTTTAGAGCATTGAAACTCCCAAGTAGGGGAGCCATTGACCAGGACCGACGTCCTAGAGGCAGAAAGAATCCCGTTAACCCAAGCCCTCCACTTAGCCGGGAACCCCATTTGATCCAGAATGCTGTCCAAAAAGTCCCATTCAAGGCAGTCGTAGGCCTTCTCGAAATCAATTTTGAAGAGAAGAGCCGGCCGCCTAGACTTCCTTAACCACGAAACCACTTCGTTAGTAAGAAGGACACCATCCAGAATATTCCTCCCTGCCACAAACGCATTCTGATGTTCCGAGATGATTCCTTCCATAACCACTTTCATACGACCCGCGAGAACTTTGGAAACAACCTTGGGGATGCACCCCACAAGACTGATGGGGCGGAAGTCCTTGAGAGAGTCCGGGCACTTCACTTTAGCAACCAATTGAATAAACGCAGCCCCACAACCCGGGCCTAAAGACTCCTCTTCATGAAAAAAAATTAAGGATATCCACAAAGTCCTTCTCAAACAAATCCCAAAACCTTTTGAAAAACCCAAAGATGAAACCATCGGGGCCGGGGGCTTTTTCACTACCACATAACCACACCGCCGCTTTCACTTCCTCTCTAGAAAACGGCGCAATAAGAGCCCTACTCTCCTCCGAGGATAAGCCCTTTAGACCGCTGCAAGTCATTTTTGGTCTCCAAGAATTCGATTTAGAAAATTTATATTTAAAGTACGTAAACACTTCCTTTTTAACCTTGAGGGGATCCGAAACCCAAGACCCACCAATATTCAGCCCCATAATGCGAGAAGCTGCCAGATTCCTGTTGACCAATTTATGGTAGAAAGCGGAGTTTTCGTCACCGTCGATCGCCCACTTCACCCTAGCTTTCTGCCTAATATCAGCCCCTCTCCTCTTGTCAATCTGAAGCAGTTTGGTTTTACAATCAGCCCATTCTTTTTTATCCGCCTCAATTAACAGATTAACCTCCGCCAACTCTTCAAACCTCTTACAACGGGACAGAATTACATCAAACTCCTCATTTTCTTTCAGGAGTAACGCATGATTCCACTTCTTGAGCACTCCCTTGAAGTACTACAAAACAACCATCGCAACGAAATAGACAATAGCAAATTCTCATATCCGATTTACGAGCTTTGTTATTGTTAAAAATATAAGAGTTTTATATGTTATTTTTAAGTTTTATTGTTTTATTTGTTTTTTATGTAGTTGCCTTGGGCCAGTTGGTCATTGGCCCATTGTTGCTGGGCTCGTGTTATTGTTGCTGGGCTGGTGTTAAAAGGCTGTAGCTGGGCTTGACCGAGTTTGTTGGTTGCGGAGCTCAGGAGTATAAATGCTCGCTTATGGGAGGTTAGGGTTAAAAGATAGAGTTGTGATTCAGTTGCCGTCTCTGTCTTCATCTCTGCTAATTGTGTCGCTGATCTAGGGTTTTCAAGAGGATTCATCTGTTCGTGATGAATCTCCTCATCTGTTAGATCGTAGCTTCTGTTGATTAGTTGAGATTTGTATAAGATCATCTGGTTGATGATCGTTTCTGTTTTTCTGATTCAGATCTATTGTTACTTGTATAGATCTGTGTTTTGATCTTTGTACTCTTGGTTATTCGATCAATATTTCATATTCTTGACAGTTATTCACTGAAAAATATGAGAGAGACTTAATTTCACCCATCGACTTGCCCACCGAAAACCTTTTATTGTTAGGGATCACTTCATTCCTCCCCTTTCATATGCTCCGCCAAATGATCGTAACTATTGCTTGGATGATCTTCTTCCAAACTTTGTTTCCATGCACCACTTGCCGCAAGTCTTTTATATTTTTAAAAGAAAAGGCATAAATAGGAGGAACTTTAAGTCATTTCGAAAAGTCTCGACCAAATCTCTCCCGAAATGATACAAGTAGTGAATCGGTGCTCAACTGTTTCTGGCTGTCTTGACAAAGATGACCAAAGAAATAACATGATGTTTTAATCAAGGGCGGTGATACTCTATAGGGATCGGGTCAACCGGTCAAGCAAGCTCCTTGGATTTTAAGACCGTAGTGGGACGTATTTAATCTAACTTTCAGTAATCGAGTAGATATATTCAATTGGTTGACTCCAACTTATATTCAGAATCTGAAAATAGCCTAAGGGTCTCTTCCACATCAATAAATTGCACGCATGCTTATATTTTGTCACGTCTCAGGTTCGAATCTTGCAAGCATATATATTTTTTATTACGTGATATGATATTTGAAGTTTAGTAGTGTAATTTTGTAATACCGTAAATTAGTTTTGTTACACCCTGAAAATACTCGGCTGCAAATCCAGGGTACACGCGCAGATAAGGGACAGGTATGACCCAGGATTACATGACCCTGGATGCAGGCAATGTTCGATGACCCAGGATGTTAACACCAGATAGGGAAGTTCGCCTTTACTTTATTTTGCATATTATATCATCTAATCCAGGGTTACCCTTGTTACTATAATGACCCAGCATGTGGAAATGACCCTGCATGCTAGGGCATTGTTGCTAATTGCTTCGTTGTCTTTATTTGATCAAGGACAGGTTGACAAAGTCTTCTAACGGTCACTTGAAGCAAGGAGAAGACTTATTTAGCACGTGGTCAAAGGTTGTTAGCTGGAAACTCGGTCAAATAACGGAAAGAGACGTTGAAGAGAGGATCCCTGGAATATCGGAGAAACGGTTGAAGACCTAGCATATAAATAGGACACTTAGTCTTTCTTTTTTCGGCTCATTCGAGCTTTACTCACTGTATTCTCGTACTAAATTCTCTGCAAACTCATTGTAATCAATACTTTTCGGTGATCAATAAATTGGTAGCGTGTGTTATCGCTACCCGGGGTTTTTATGCCGGCGGCGCCTTAGAGACATCTAAGGGCTAAGGGCTTTTCCCTAGTCAAATCTCGGTGTTCTTGCCTACTTTTGAGTATTCGTTTGTGTTGCTAAGTTTCTCAACCGATTTCATAAACAAATCTAAGTTTTTACCCAGGATTCTAGTGATTTGTCCCTGGAATTCTGTAATTGTCCCAGGATTATTTCAAGCTATTTTCATATCTGAATATTAGACACCTAACCTCACATTCAAATTTGGTTCAAACTTTGCTAATTTAACTTAAGTAATTTTTAGCCAAAACAATTTGGCGCCCACCGTGGGGCAATTGGTGTCAATCTTTTGTCAAACTCTTTTCAGATTTGTCCTGAACTTGATTTTTGCCAAAATCTGTCAAAAAATGTCAACACAAATGAACACCTCGAATGTCTCGGTTTCTGCTGTGACTGCTTCAACAACTGGAGTTAACCAACCGGGTCCAAGGACCAGTATTGCGACAAGTGGAGTCACTTCATCGGCTCCAGGGTTTAATGCCTCAACCTCAGCTACACGCAGTGACGGACCTGGGGTCAACCATGAAGTGATCGAAACTGAAAACATCCAAGAAGACCCTGTCTTAATATCTGACACTGATATCCTAGCCACGTTCGGTAGGTTGGAGCGCCACATGGAACTCCAACAGAAGGTGAACAAGGAATTCATGGCTCAATTGACCAGCTTGAGATCAGAGTTACCCAGAGCCACGACGACTCAGCCATCACCACTCGATCCCAGAATTCTGAATTTCGATACCCCTGGAACTAATTCCAGGGTACATGAAGCTGTCGCACCACTGAACTGGAGATCAACATCCTTCCCTGCTCAAATGGCCCATGCTGATTTATCCAGAATGACTACCATCAGAGAACCGATCGCTAATCCTGGGACAAACATGCCCCAGGATGTTGGTAACATTACTCAACCTTTCGCCCATTATTCCAATACTAACAATTCTGTGCAGGATTCAGGAATAAGCCCATCTGTGGAACGAGAAATCCAAAAACTCAAGCAAATGATCTCGAGTGTCCCAGGAGTTGTGCAGCCAATCCCTGAAGTTGGGCCCTCAAGCCATAGGATGTCCAGATTTGCTCCACCAATCTGTGACGTAGAAATTCCCAAGAGGTTCCAAACAC
Source organism: Deinandra increscens subsp. villosa (assembly GCA_039602395.1). Taxonomy (NCBI): domain Eukaryota; kingdom Viridiplantae; phylum Streptophyta; class Magnoliopsida; order Asterales; family Asteraceae; genus Deinandra; species Deinandra increscens. Next base: position 7,076,639 of record JBCNJP010000016.1, read on the forward strand.
CCAGTATGAAGCTTTACGACGGCACCACAGACCCAGAAGAGCATGTGGCGCAATACCGCGAAAGAATGGAGATTATTCACATGCCACCTGAAATTAAGGAGGCCTGCCTATGTAAGGGGTTTGGGTCCACCTTAACGGGGGCAGCTCTCAAATGGCTCCTAAACATTCCTCCCTATTCTATTGCTTCATTTTCACAACTAGTTAATTTATTTAACAGTCAATTTTCTTGTAGTCGTAGTTTTGAAAAACTAACAAGTGATCTGTATAGGGTAACCCAGAATGCAGGGGAAACCTTAAGGAACTACGTCAGCAGATTCAGCAGAGAAGCTCTGGAAATCCCAAACATGGATATGGCAACTGCAGTTCAAGCCTTTAAAATGGGACTAAACAAGGACTCGTTGTTTTACGAGGATCTAGTCATGAACCCATGTCATAAGATGGATGAAGTTCGTCACAGGGCTCTCCGCTTCATCAGATTGGAGGAAGATAGGAAAATCCTGGGAAAGAATGAGTCCTCCCCAGGATCCAACGGTTCCAGCAGAAAGTCAGAATCCACACATCCTAGGTCACAGAGATCAAAGCCTTACTCAAGGCCTGATGAGCGCCGAGTGAACAATGTGGAACAGGATGAGGACGATGAAGAATATCCTTCTTTTAATGACTATTGCTTTACTACTGATGTTTCTGGTGTGATGTATGCTATGCAGGATCTCGGCGACAAAGCAAGATGGCCCAGAAAGAACGATAAACCCTCTACGTGGAAGGACAAGTCCAAATGGTGTGCCTACCACGAAGACTTTGGTCATCAAACTGAAGATTGCATGGCCCTGCGAAGAGAGATCAGTTACCTACTCAGCAAAGGCTACCTAAAGGAACTATTGGGAAAGAAGAAGGACAAATCCAGAGAACAGAATCCAAAATCCAGGGACAATGATGCAAGGTCCCAGGATTATAGACGTTCTGATGACCATCCCGAAAGAGCATCATCACCACCCCCGGATGCT
>JBCNJP010000016.1:7078142-7101826 GCA_039602395.1 Deinandra increscens subsp. villosa
TACTAAATTGTATTAGCGCACCCTAAGGTGAGTTACACAACCTTTTATATTACGTCCGGGTTTGGACGATAACACACGCAAACACGTTACACCCGGGTTATGGTGATAACACGACAACTATTATGTATGATTAAAGTAGAAATCCTGTATATATCACATGTTCACGTAAAATGCTTTATCTTTCAATTCCTTACTTATCGAACCGTTAATAGCAAATAGCGAGGGGATATTGGGTAGTACTACTGGGGTCTAACAAACCCCACTCAGCGGGCACGAGATACACCACCTGACTAGCAGTCGGACTGAGGACAAAGTCAGCCTAACTTACCGTGATCGAGTAGACACGGGGAAGGCAAAACACGTAAGGATTATTCCTATAACTAATTGGTCAGCTTCGGTTGCGAACGTTTTAGTGACATGAACTTAGGCTCGCTACCTACGATATGGATTGTACTTGTAATATACATACTTACCTACGAATTAAGACTGTTGTATTCGTAGTGCATATTTATACTAGTTATACTTATGTGCTTATGTGAACTCACCAACATTAGTTGACACATGCTTCTTGTGCATGTTTTGCAGGACGCTAGGAGTATCGAATTTTTTTGGGCACGTACGTTGGTTAAAACCTCTATTTTTGGGAACTTGCTTTTAAAACCTTTAATTTGAACTATTATTTACTTACCGGGCGCTTGTTTTGCGCAACATAACGTTTATGAGCTTCCGCTAAACTTTAAACTCTCTTTGATATTTCCCGTTTGGAAATACATTTACATTTTAAACCCTTAACTTATGTTTGATGTAACTAATGACTAGGGTCCTGTTGTTGATCACACCCCATACGGTAAAACTCCGTTAGTGGGAATTAGGGGTGTGACAGATTGGTATCAAAGCCTTTGGCTGCAGAGAACTAGAATTTTGAAAAATTCTAAACTGTAACGGTTTATTTGAACATTAGTTACAACGATTCCCAATAACATTTTCTTTTCGCGTGTCAAAAATCGATTACTCACATTAGGTTGTTTTTACTTTGTTTGTGTTTGTCTGGGTTCTAGCAGTATGGCACCACACGACAACACGAGGGGTAAGGGAAAGAAAATTACCAACGAGCAGTCATCATCCTCCAACCAACAAGGCCGCGAGCCTGAGCAGCCTGGGAACACGATAATGGACTTCCTTCGGGATCAGCACATACGTCCTGATAGGTGTGCACTAGACGATTATAGCTGGTAGAATCCGACAACATATCGGTTGCATCATATGTTTCATGTGTCGGACAGGGTTGACCTACCCTTTGATTTGAAGCGGGTCATTGCGGGACTGATAGCCGCCTATGATAACACTCATGGAGAAACCAGATAAAATTCCATTAGTAATCGTACACGTGATAGAGAAATCGAGCGATTGCGGGCTGATCAGAGGGAGCGGGATACCTACCCCTACCACTTGTCTCAAGGGGTAATGGGTATCCGTAACAGGGTCACTGAGCTGGAGTTGCGACCCTATCCAACAAGCTTAGAGCATGGTCTACATCAAGCCCAACATCAGATTGCCGAACTCCAACATTCTAATGCAGCACTCCAACACTCTAACGCAACACTTGCGGCACAGGTCGCCGCCCTCCAAGCTCAAATGACAGCCCTACAGGTCCAGGGAGCTCTTGTTCACGAAGAAGAGGAGGAACCTTTTGAGGAGGATCCCAGGAGGACATGGAGGAAGAACCAGATGTTATTGATCCATAATTTAATCTGTTTTCTTTTCTTTTATTTTGTTTTGTTACTTCGAATAAAATTGACTGGGTGTTCATTTTATTTTGAATGTTTCAACCACTGAGATACCTTATGGATGGATTGTAGAGTTTGTAATGGATATTACATCTTTACTTTTCCAGTGTGTTTCTAAAAATTATGTCGTGTGATGGATGGATGCATGAATAATTGTTTAGTGCTTAATGAAAATTAATATTGGATATATTAATTATTGGATTGTATGCGTGCTAACGAATATAATGAAATTAATATTGGGTATATTAATCATTGAAAATGTTTGTATGACAAACAAAGTCATGGCTGAAAACCTCACAGCAGCTCAGATCCAAGCTTTGATAAATGAAAACGTTGCGGCATCGCTCGCTGCGGCCCAAGCACAAGGAAACAACAACGGTGGTAAGTAAAAGAGACGAAAAATTGACTACATATTTTTCTCACTCTCAAAAATTATTCTCTAAAATAATTTTATGAAACAAATCCAGGCCCAGCTCAGTGCACTTTCAAAACTTATATGGATTGTAAACCGCTCACATTCAAGGGTGATAAAGAAGCCGTGGGTCTGCTGCGGTGGCTCGAGAAATCAGAAAAGGTATTCTTAATGTGCAACTACCCAGTTGCGAATCGGGTCAATTTCGCAACCGCTACACTCGAGGGAGCTGCCCTCACTTGGTGGAACGCGCAGATCCAAATGTTAGGGCTCGATGCAGCGAATGCTATGACTTGGCAGGAATTCAAGGATGCCATCATGGAGGAGTATTGTCCTCGCGATCAGGTCAAAAGGTTGGAAGGTGAGTTCCAGAATTCGAAAATGTTAGGTTCTGAGGTTGAAGAGTACACCGCTCGCTACCACGAGTACGCGGTGTTATGTCTTACGATGGTTGATGCTGATTTCAAAAGGGATTGAAAGGTACGTGGATGGGTTAGCTCCACAAATCAAAGGGATGGTTACTGCCTCAAACCCTGCAAATGTGCAGAATGCTATCAGGTTGGCCCATAAGCTGACTGACCATGCCATAGAGCATGGAACTTTGCCACCCAGGAAGGTCCCCAAGACTACCCTAGATGGGAAAAGAAAAAGAGAGGACGACTCTAGTAACAACAAAAATAGTGGGAACAACACTGGGAGGTCTTCCAACTCTCACAATCAAAACAGGAGCTACAACAACTCCAGGGGTGACTATAACAACATTAAACAACAGTGGGGGCGGTAACCAGAATCGCCACGGTAGTAGCAATCAAAATCACAATGGGTACAAGGGACGAGCACCCTTCTGTAATCGATGCAACCAACACCACAATAGAGCATGCAAGAAACTCACATGTGAGCATTGTGGTAAAGGGGGCCATGAGGCTAAGAACTGTTGGGGTAACTGCAAAACCGTCCAAATCAAAATCAGAATCAGAATCGGGAACTAGAACCAGAACCAGAAGCAGAATAATAAAGGCCCTTCGGGGGTGTTATGAGTGTGGAAAGCCAGGGCACTTAAACAGGGACTGCCCACAGCTTTGAAATAATAACAACAATGCTGGAAACAACAACAACCACCATAACAACAATAACAACGATGGTGACGGTGGTGGGAATGGTGTAAATGGAGCCAAAGGGTGAGCTTTCGTTATGGGTTCAGGTGAAGCAAGAAACGATGCCAGCGTCATTACCAATAAGTTCCTTCTAAACAACTACTTCGCAAATGTCTTATTTGATACGGGTGCCGAGAAAAGTTTTAATTTCGACTAAGTTCTGTAGGTTGATTAAGGCTACCCAAACTCCACTAAAAGATAAGTATACCGTTGAATTAGCGAATAGTAAGCTTCGTGACACAACTCACTTAGTTGAAGACTGCACATTAGAACTCTCTGGTCATAAACTAAGTATAGACCTTATGTCTTTTACCATTGGTAGTTTCGACATGATAGTGGGTATGGACTGGTTATCCAAACATCAAGCGGAAATTGTCTGTCAAGAAAAAGTCATACGAATACCCGTAGCAGGAGGAGAAGTACTCTCGATTCAGGGTGAAAAGGGAGGTGTTGTCTCCAGAATCATATCATACCTTGAAGCGCAAAAGTGTCTTCGGAAAGGACACGTAGCAATCCTGGCCACAGTTACGGACCAAACCAGGGTGGAGAGAAAAATTGAGGACTTCCCGATCGTAAGTGATTACCAAGAGGTATTTCCTCAGGAATTACCTGGCATTGCTCCACTTCGGCAAGTAGAATTTGGGATTGACCTCGCTCCGGGAGCAGCTCCTATCGCGCGTGCACCATACCGTCTAGCGGTGAACGAATTGAATGAGGTATCCACATAACTACAGGAATTTCTAGATAAGGGTTTCATTAGACCTAGCTCGTCACCATGGGGAGCACCTGTGTTATTTGTCAAGAAGAAGGATGTCACCTTCAGAATATGTATAAATTACCGCGAACTCAACAAAGTCACTATCAAAATCGATACCCTCTTCCACGAATAGAAGATCTCTTTCACCAGCTTCAAGGATCCAGTTACTATTCCAATATTGATTTAAGGTCTGGCTACCATCAACTTCGAGTCCGTGATGAGGATATAGAAAAGACAGCCTTTAGAACACGATACGTCATTATGAGTTCTTGGTCATGCCTTTCAGGCTGACAAATGCACCAACTGTGTTCATGGATCTCATGAACCGTGTGTGCAAACCCTACCTGGATAAATTCGTCATAGTGTTCATCGACGACATCCTCATCTACTCCAAGACAAAAGAAGAACACAAGGAATATCTGCGGTTAATCTTAGAATTGTTAAAGAAAGAACAACTTTACACAAAATTCTCTAAGTGCGATTTCTGGATTCAAGAGGTTCAATTTCTGGGTCACATCGTCAACGAGCAAGGTATCCACGTTGACCCAACCAAGATCGAGGCTATTAAAAGTTGGTCTACCCCTAGAGCTCCTACGGAAATTCATAAATTCTTAGGTTTAGCGGGTTACTATCATCTTTTTATAAAGGGTTTTTCTCAGTTAGCACAACCATTGACCGCTCTTACGCACAAAGGGGTTCAATACAGATGGGGTGACAAGGAAGGGGCAGACTTCCAAACTTTGAAAGAGAAACTTTGTACCACACCTATATTATCTTTACCTGATGGGATTGACGAGTTCGAGGTCTACTGTGACGCGTCAATACAGGGACTCGGATGTGTGTTGATGCAAAGAGGTAAAGTCATCGCATACGGGTCAAGGCAACTAAAGTTCCATGAGAAGAATTACACAACTCACGACCTAGAGTTGGGCGCTGTTGTATTTGCGTTGAAATTTTGGAGACACTACTTATATGGCACCAAGTGTACGATATTCACTGATCACAAGAGCCTCCAGCACATATTTGAACAGAAGGAACTCAACATGAGACACAGTAGGTGGGTCGAATTGCTAAACGACTATGATCTAACAATAAAGTATCATCTAGGCAAGGCCAACGTGGTGGCTAATGCCTTGATTAGAAAGGAGCATGTTAAGCCTAGAAGGGTTTGAGCTCTCCAATTAACGATCCATACGGGGCTACCAGATAGATTCCGGGATGCTCAGAAAGAGGCCCTAAAGGAGGAAAATTTCGGTTCGGAATCATTATGTGACGTCGATGGAACTTCTGAAGTTAAGTCTGATGGACTTCGTTATTATAAGGATAGTAAATGGGTCTTCATGGAAATCGTAGAGAACTGGTGATGGACGAGGCCCACAAGTCTCGTTATTCGATCCATCCGGGTTCAGACAAAATGTATCAAGACCTAAAGAGGCTATATTGGTGGCCCAATATGAAAGCTGACATCGCTAGGTATGTTAGCAAGTGCTTGACGTGCACAATGGTCAAAACGGAACATCAAAAGCCAGCAGGATTACTGCAACAACCTAAAATTCCTGAATGGAAATGGGAAGAAATCTCGATGGATTTCATCACGGGAGTGCCTCGTTCTTCTGGCTGTAGCGATATGATTTGGGTTATCGTTGACCGGTTAACAAAATTTGCCCATTTCCTAGCTATTAAGGAAAGTGACAAAACAGATAAACTTGCGAAATTTACCTCAAGGAGATTATCAAGCTTCACGGAGTGCCTTTATCTATTATCTTTGACCGAGACCCTAGATTTGCTTCAAAATTTTGGGGATCCTTACAATCGGCGATGGGCACTCGCTTAGATATGAGTACCGCGTATCATCCTCAAACAGATGGACAGACTGAACGTACCATCCAAACTCTCGAGGATATGCTTAGAGCATGTGTGCTTAACTTCGGGAAAAATTAGGAAACGCATTTATCGCTGGTAGAATTCTCCTATAACAATAGCTACCATACCGGTATTGGAGCCGCTCCATTTGAGGCTCTTTACGGACGTAAATGCAGATCACCGATCTGCTAGGCCGAGGTCGGTGAGAGCTAACTCATTGGACCAGAACTAGTACACGAGACCACAGAGAGAATCGTGCAAATCAGAAAACGCATGAAAGCGGCAAGAGATAGACAAAAGAGTATGCAGATAAACGCCGAAAGCCATTGGAATTTGAAGTTGGCGACAAAGTACTACTGAAAGTCTCACCTTGGAAGGGTGTCGTACGCTTTGGCAAGCGCGGGAAGTTGAATCCCTGTTAGGTAGGACCATTCGAGATCACCGAGAGCATTGGTCCGGTGGCTTACCGTTTAAATCTACCCCTGAATTGGATGGAGTGCACAACGTGTTTCACGTTTCAAACTTGAGCAAATGTTTAGCTGATGACACTCTCATAGTTCCGTTAGAAGAACTACAAATCGATGAACAACTGCGATTCATCGAACAACCCGTGGAAATCATGGGACGTGAGGAGAAAATACTGAAACGAAGTAAAATCCCCATTGTCAAAGTGAGATGGCAATCTAAGCGTGGACCGGAGTTCACGTGGGAATGAGAAGATCAGATGAGAAAGAAATACCCTCACCTATTTGATCAAGCGTCAACATCTAATTAAGGTATGAGTTAAATTTTGGGACAAAATTTCCTTAACAAGGGGATGATGTAGCAACCCTGAAAATTTTCTATTCCTTCCACAGAAACCGTAGCAACTTAAGGAAATTTTCGGGACGAAAATTCCTTAACAAGGGGATGATATGACAACCGATAATTTTCCAGGTTAAACCTGTTAACAACTTGTGTTATATTTCAATAACGTCCTGTTACCTCAGTTAACTAGAATAGTTACACGAGCACTGCACATGAGTCTAGACGTTGGTTGACCAACTTGAATGCATATAATTTATAATTTTTTATAAATTATATTTTATGATTTCACGAAAATGTTTTGTCATTTTATGTGACAATTATATATATTATTGTTATGTGATATATATGTATATATATACACATTTTATTTTATGTGACGATGTGTCACGTAATTATACGAAGCGTTTCTATAATTTTTAGGAATTTAAAACATATAGTTATGGATTTATAACTATGATTTTATGTGAATCATTTATATAATTATAAATGAGTATTTATGATTTTATGTACACCAATTAGGGTTTGCATTCTAAATATGTAATACGTTGATTTAATTCGGTTAAACTTATGATGATTTTATGTGAATCATTTATATAATATACAATACAATTGTGAAGTTGAATAGTATATTTTTCTTTTCTTTGAAATTGACCACACCTTTTCTTTCTTTCTTGCAAACTGACCACACTTTTTCTTCTTATTAACAGTTATGGCCCTTGGTGGCCCTTGGTTTTTGGTATTTACTGTGGGCATCAATTGTTTTCCTTTTTATCTCTTTCTCTTTGAGATACCAGACGCACACGCAGGCCTCATCTTCTCTCTCATCAAATCGATTTCTCTCTCTTCTTTGATCTCAAACGTTCGTCTCTATTTTGAGAGGAAGATTCATGTTTCGATGATCGTTTTCATTTACGGCATCACGCATGCGTGTGAAAGAAACCCTAGATGGCGAAGGGTTTCCTGTTGTTGCTCCGTTTCCGATGACGGCGGCCGTCGCTGGACGGATTCGCTCCGGACGTTGATGCGGCGACGGATTTCTCAAACTATCCCTCTCTCTGCAACAACAAAGAAAATAGAGACGAAGAGTTTGTTGTTCGAAGCTGACCGTTGTAATGACGATGTCGTATGAGGGGGTCGTTTTTTTTTTAATCGATTTTGGGTTTGTGGGTTGTGGTATGTGCGGCTACTGCCTATTGCTAGCTTAACAGCCGTATTTGGTTACCAACTTTAGGGGTTTTCATGAAACCGTAATCTTTGAGCACTTTGGGGTTTTGGTGAAACCTTAATGTTAGCCACGTTTTGTTGCGATTGACTTTCTGTCGCTTTAGTTACTGTAATTGGCTTTGAGGTACTCATATTTTATGGTACATGTTCTTCCTAATGTTTCTTGGAACTGTTTATGTTTATGATTCATATATCCCATTGAACATGCAATCGATTTTGAGGTTGGGTTTTCATTTTCCACTATAATATACAATACAATTGTGAAGTTGAATAGTATATTTTTCTTTTCTTTGAAATTGACCACACCTTTTCTTTCTTTCTTGCAAACTGACCACACTTTTTCTTGAAAACCTAATCTTTGAGCACTTTGGGGTTTTGGTGAAACCTTAATGTTAGCCAGGTTTTGTTGCGATTGACTTTCTGTCGCTTTAGTTACTGTAATTGGCTTTGAGGTACTCATATTTTATGGTACATGTTCTTCTTAATGTTTCTTGGAACTGTTTATGTTTATGATCCACTATTTTAAAGGGCTATGATATGGATCCAGAGATTAATATCGATGGTCTGAGCCTTCTTTGTTACCAAGTATGCTTCATCGTTGGTTGGTCAACGAAATTGATGTACATTTGTGTTATTTTTCAGTGATTTATCCTTTACAATGGGTGACGGTTTTGTTTGACTGATTATATCGGTATTAAGAGGCCAGCTGTACACTAAGGGGTTACTGTGGATGCCACATGTTTTTTTTCTGTTGGTTGCCTGAGGCGGTGCTTTAATCTGATTGGATATGACACGTTTCGTTTTCTGGTACTTGGGTATTACTGGTTTTGGTTTACCTGGTACATGTTGTTGTAGACATGGTTTATCATCTTCAAAGTAGATGTTTACTGGTCCCTAATAGTATCATGTGCTAACGGTTTGCTAATTTCTGATAGCTATGAACATTAATATGTCAACAGATAGACTAAAAGTGTTGGATGCAATGACTACTCTCAAGGCTGTGATGAGAAAGCCCACTTCCGTTTATTTTTGGCAGAGGATTATGGTGAGAGGCGAGGCGATAAATCAATCATCGTTTATCGCAGCCGTCACCAGGAACCATGTCAACAATATGATCTAAGCCATCATGTATGGCTGTGATGATTAGGTGGGTTCTGAGCCTTCTATTGATGATTTATGGTTTATTAGTATTTCTTTGTTTTTTTGGCATAGAAGTCTGTTGTTATCCAAAGAAAAATTAAAGACGTTGTTATACTTATTTCACTACTGCAACAAAAAATTAAAAGTTGCTTTACTGCTTTTATTTACCAGGTATAATCTTAAGTTTTTGGATGATTTTTTTTTTGGTTTAATTAGGTTGGGTGAAGAAGCACTTTGTCTTTTTTATCTAAAACCAGGTATGAATATCATTTATTATAGGTGTAAATATATAGTTTAATTTTGGTTCAAGTATCATTGGTACTAATGAAGAGTTGGTGTAGATTTTGATGGAGTTGATTGCCTTTTGGGGGCTTCTGGTCTTCTTGAGTGAGGTTTGTTTAATCAGTTTGAGCCTTCTTCTCCATCAGGTAGGTTTCGATGTCCTTTTCTATTTCAACTACATTTATTTTATATTTTTGTATACAACTATGAATCATTGGGCATGGTATGGAAAATCTTATTCGAACTTACTTATTGTTTAGTACATCTTAGATTTAGGTTTGAGAAAATTATATGTTGATTCAATGGAAATGCTCCTGTTTGCCAGAGAATTGCCTTCATGGTTATTTGATTTGTCTTTATATACTCCTAAATTTAGGTTTCTGCTTTTAGTTATTGGTTAGTGAACTTTCAACTATTAAAGCAAATGTGTAAGCTAAACAAATGTCCATTTAAGGCGCTAATTTTCATTGTTTTGAGTTAAACAATTGTGTAGATTGGTTGTTGAAGTTTCAGCTATTAAAACACTCATTTAAGGTGCTAATCTCCCACTGTTTTGAGCTAAACAAATTTGCAATTTGGCTATTAGTTTTCCATCTATTAAACCACTGGTTTTAGGTGCTAATCTACACTATATTAAGGTAATTTTTAGTGGTTTGGTAGCTTACTTTCAGCTTTTGTACCACTGGTTTTGAGTTAAGCAAAATGCACAGATTTTGTCCAGCTACTAAACCTTTGTATTTGCATTTCTTCATGTTGACTAAACCTTTGTATTTGCATTCCTTCATGTTGACTATGAACTTGACAGCTAAATTCTAGCTACTAAACCTCTATACATGCATTCCTTCATGATGACTGATGAATTTGACTTGGGTATCATACGTTAACAAATGAATTTAGGTATCATTATTATAGTCACACTGATGTATGACAATACTTTTCCAATACCCAAAGAAGAAAAAGCCTTGAGTTGATACAGAAGGTTAATACTGATTGTAATTATGAATATAAATATTAAAGTGTGACATTTTTTGGCTCATTTCATTTTGCACACTAAGGAGATATTTACCTACTCGACTCCATAGTCTTAAAGCAACTGTGGTCTGATAACTAAAATAGAAAATTACCTGAAAAGGGAATAGGTCTGGTTAGGAGCGCTAAATGGTTAATTGATGTATTTCAGTGTGATCTTAAAACGATATAAATTGTTGTATATTGTAGTTTTTATGGTTATCCCGAATCTCACAGCAACTATTTTGTGCAGGGCATGCTATGAGTATGGGAAAGGATCGAAATTAGACACCCTTAATAGAACTTGGTAGTCATAAATTTAAGTGCAAAGGTGTGTATTTTTCATCAATGTATAGTTGCTCACAGTACAAGTACCTATATTTTTGTTGTGTTAGTTAAGTAGTGTTCGGCGATTAATTTCTTCCACTGTTATTATAAGTAAGTTATTTTCTGTTGTAAAGGACTTGGATGAGAAGTAAACACTATGGAACACATGTCGGGGACGCGTAAAACAGTGTATAAAGGGTTAGTTTCCAGAACTGTTTTGCATTTCTGGTTGTTTTCCCATGATCTATGTGTTGATATTTTTGAGATATTTGACCCATTTAAAGGGCCAGTGAATAACGCCTATTGTTAAATGCATTCTGTGATCTTTAAAGTTTGTCAGATGTTCACATTAAGATTTATTATCAATTTATTATTCGCATCAACAATTAACTTTTAGCACTCATCATAAGCAGGTGGCCGATCTCATGGGGATGCTTAGGCTGCTTATCATAAATTAATGTTTAAGCATGTATTGCTTCTTCATACATCATTTTTTACTTCGTCTTTCCGTCGCTTTAGTTACTGTAATTGGCTTTGAGGTTATCGATGTCTGTTCATTTAGTAAACCCCGCCGCAACGCGCGGGGGGGGTCTACGTCTCGTTTAATTTGTAATATTTGAATCGCGCTTGTATTATTAGAGGCATTGTAACTAGTTAAATTGAGTAGATATGTAGTATCTCTTATTGTTGTTGGATTTATAATTGTTTTGTTTTTATTTTATATATGTTTGAGTTTAATCAAAAGATGTTATCAGGGTTATCGTAATATTAAGTGAATAAATATGAACAAATTAATAATATCCTTAAGTAAATAAGTGTGCATCATTTTTTTATTTTTTGTCTGGCCCATTTTAACCGGACTCATTTTAGCCAAAAATTTTAAGATTGGCTTATTTTTTATCTCTACTCATTAAAAAGTTTGGATCTGTCCTTGAACACAGAATACCTAAAAGAATGATATAAAAAGAAATTAGAGTTATATAAAGCTTTTATTATGCATTCAATCGGATTAGGGTATCCCTTATGGTTCCACCGAGGGGTTCGGTGGATGGTAATGTGGCACGGTGCCCTCGGTGGTACCATTGTGCCAACCTCGGTGACCACTGCCAGGAAGGCAGCTCGGTCCTCGTCCCCCGTTCATTTAATCTTGGTGATTTGTAAAGGAGAAAAAAAGTGGTGGGCCTCCAATCTATATCAAAATCACTTTATCTTTTTTTTTAATTAGTTTAAATTGATTAAAATAATAATAAAAGTAAAGTGAGAGGAGTTAAAGATGAGGGGAAAGGTATTAAGAGTGAAAAGGAACAGAGTGTGGGTGGTGATGTGACGCTAAATTGACCAAAAAAAAGGTAAAAGGTGTAACAGGAGACAAGAATCCACAAGGGATACCCTTAATATTGAATTACTTAATCCGAAAGACTTTAAGCTAAAGTGTATATTCCTACGTAATACAAAGATAAACTTCCTGAATACCAAAATCAAATATTGATTTTTTTTTAACGGCGAATTTGAATCATTGACGAGGACATTACACCACCCACCTGATCATCTCCAATCTTAATCAGAAGAAAACTCACTACTGTTGAGAGAACCCCTGTCCCAACTTGTAACCTCATTTTTTATTGTTTTATTATAAGTGAGACTTAAACTCAATACCTCATGGAAAAAAGCCATACACATTTACCATTAGACTAAACTAATAGTTGTTTAAAATATTGAATATAATCGCTTAAAAGGTGTATGTAGTTAAGTTTCATTATAACTAGATTTTATTATTCATGTTGCTATAGAGATAACGAATGTATATAAAATAATTTAATTGCTGTATGGCTCAAATACAAAATTTCTGTATGGCTCAATTTAACAGACGAAATATTTGTATCAACATAAAATTGTTAATAATTAAATTATAACTAAATAATAATAATGACGAATATTCCTAACCCAAGTTGATAATTTCAAAATGTATTTAATATTATTTTGAGCAATCCTAGGAATCTAGGATAGGTATTGCCCATAATCTCTCGTTAAAAAATGTTTATAAAATATAATAATATTATATTTCTTTAAGCTATAATTTTTTCCATGTAAAAGATTGAATTCTCACCACTTCAAAATCCAAAGTCATATTCAATGTCAATGTATCGTAAACCAAGGGCCTTTGGTTTAGTTTAGTCGATGTAAAGATGCATCCCTCCCACTTAAAATATGTATATTTATTTTATTTATTTATTTTTTTTTTGGTAAAGATGTATCCCTCTTATTCGCAGCTCATTCCTTATAATGAGTGTGTGTAAATCTTTAAATTGGAGGTGTAGTTGTGAATGGTTATAAGTAGAAGAGAAAAATATTTAAGGAAAAATTTGGTGAATCCCTACATTTAAGGAAAAATTTAGTGAATCAATAAAATTTGAGGATTGAATAAAAAGAAAAGGTAATGATAATTGTATAAAAATATTATTTAATTGTGGTTATGAATGAAATATAGAGAAAAAATAATGATAAATATATAAATTATAGGGATAAGGATAAGAAATGAGTTGTGAATACTACCCAAATAATACCAGTACGCTATAAAGAATGTGTTAATCGTTCTTCTATATAATATTTTTACAAACATACCGAGATATTATAATTTAAAGAAAGATAAATGATACAGATATATTGAGGACACATTTTCAGTTCTTGATGAGTTCTTTTAGTTATATAATTTGAATCATACTTTTACTTGTAGTTATTTACGAAAAAAAAAAAGAAAAAAATACCTTATACTCACTTTTTAAGATATTGAAAGTTCAAGTTTTATAAATATAAAATTAAATATATGAATTAAAGAAACATAAAAAATACGAAACATACAAAAAAGTTCATATGATTATTTCTTAATATACAATCATTTACAAACATACAAAAAATATTATATTTTAATTTTAATATATGAATTAAAGAAAGATAAATATACTGAAATAACACATAGATACAAAACTCATTAGCAGTTCTTGATAGTATTTTTTAATCAAATATTCGAATGATATATTGCTTTTACAACAGTTGTTAAAAAAAAGACATTTTCTAAATCCGTTACTCAGCTGTTAAGCTGAATTTGGAGTTGGATAATTGTTCTAAAACCATGGGCAATAAATATTGATTGTGAATTATGAACAGTCTTTAAAATATGTATGGCATATCTATCTGTACACCATACAAATCAAATAAGAAGTCGTTCGGAGTGAGAAATAAGCAAATTATAATATAACATTTATAAAGTTGGCTAAAAGAGGGAGTGTAAACTGGAGCGTTATGTGATTTGTTTAATTATGAGGTTACATTTCTAAACTGTAAAAATCGTTATTTACGTCACTGACTTATGAGAAACTATTAGATTACATTCCTAACCCTAAGGGTTTGTAGTGAGCCCGTGAAGAGGGCGTTTTGCCCGAAAACACTGGGAACACCAACCCTGAGGGCGTTTTATGGGGCATTCCGTGGAAAGAACAACGGGCGTTAAAGCCTATTTGTTTTTTCTTTCTTTTTGATTTCCACCAATTAAATAATTACACCTCAATTCACACTACTACATAACTTTTTCACTTTCACACCCCATCCTGGATGACAACCAAAGTGTTAGAAATTAAGACAATGTCAGTAGAAACAAAAAATTGAAATAAAGTGAGAAATGAGAATTCTTTTATTGAATCAAATCAAAAGATTACATTGATTGGCATTCTTTTAGTATGATGTAACTTGATGGTGCCGCCTCTTCTAGCTATTTGCTAGGAGGGGTTTCGTTTTTTTTTTGGTGATTAATATTGACTGTTAAAAAAAATCAAAAATTGCAAATGTGAATAGAAAGAAATTAAACGCCAATACAAACGGATAAGTGTTTCCCCTTTAGTGATTTTAACCCAACGATTAACAACCATGGTAAATTGGTAATCACCTTAGTAAACTAACCAAAGCATGGTTAGTCTTAACAGCCATTTAACGGACACTTAGAATGTTTCATATCAGACCCTCCATCAATGACATATTGACACTTTGACCTGGAAACTTTAAACTTAAGAATTATATCAAACAATTCTCCACCTTATTTCTTCAAGTTAACCATGATTAACCAACTTTAAGTAGCTGCAAACAATATAAAAAGTTTGTATCAGGGAGAGCCTTTGTTAGCATATAAGAGGTATTGTCATTAGTGCTAACATCAGCCATTTTGATCTCACCTGATTTCACATCCCTTATGAAGTGAATCTTCACATTTATGTGTTTATTTTTCTAATAAAAAACACCATTCTTTGATAACTGGACAACCCCTTATTATCACATATAACCACAGTTTGGTATCCCTAAATCAGTAACAAACTCTTTCAGCCATAGCCCCTCTTGGACTACTTTTGTCAAAGCAACATACTCAGCCTCTCTGGTGTTAAAGAGCAACCACATGCTCCAAAGCAACCTTCCAGCTAACCAGACCACCAAGAACCTTAAAAGTGTAACATGTCATAGACCTCCCTCAGTCCGTATCTTTGGCATAGTTAACATCCACAAATCCAATTATTTGACTCCTGCTAGAAGTTATCAGACCAGTTGACTTAGTACCATTAAGGAATCTAAGCAACCATTTAACTACCATCTACTACACCACTTTTGCACATGAAGCCTCTTGCTGACTGGACTGCTACGTGTCGAGAAACGCCCGAGAGTAGGGCTTTACCACTACACATAGCTTAATGAACCGCGTCAAAAGGTCAAAATAAGGATCAAATACGATGAATTGTCAGTGACAGACTGGGCTTACGGGTAAATAGTTTATCTCGCAACCAAGAAGTTGCGGGTTTAAACTTTATATAAGGGATATTTAAACCAAGAAAAAGTTTTAACTATTATTAGTTAAAGCTATTCGAGTCCCATCGAAGCCAATTTTTGTGTAATATAATTGTGTTAGATTAGGAGTACTAATGTACTATAGTTTATCGTTAAAAATGCATATTGTTAAAAAAAAATTATTAGTTGTAATTATCTATTAGACTTGCACATCTCAAAGGATGGATAAGAACTCTTGGAGACATTGTATTAGGGTTATGGACTTTTAGCTAGGGAGTGTATACTTTATATGGATGTCTTAGATTTGTCTTGGAGACCTAACTTGTCATGTAGGGTTTGTTTGTTTTACTTATCCTTAGCATTAGTCTTGCACTATTTACCTAGCCATGCCTTAGTAAGCCTGAGCGGTGTGTGTGTATCTACTTTTTAGGGGAATGTACGTATAGGCTCTTGTATAGGGATTAGTGTTTCCTCTAACTTGCTCACATGGTTGTTTTCCCTTTTAGTTGTGACTACTAGTTTGTTAATTTGCATTTTCGTATTATATAACATACTTATCTTTGTATGATTGCTTAGTCTGATTTTTTCTTGTTATTTCTATATTATGCCTAGATGTGTCTTTCAAGCCAAGAGTCTTCTTCAGAGGTAGCCTCTCTAACCCATGGGTTAGAGGCAATGATTTGCCCTCATCGCACATTTTCTAGACCCTACAAGTAGCAACACAATGAGTAAGATTACCCAGGATATGTTTGTTTGTTTGTTCTTTAATTTTCTTTTTTAGTGTTTTATATAACTACGAACGACACACACTCTATATCTACTTCTAAATCTATACCATTTTATTCACGGCGAGTGTTAAAGTTGGTTAAGTGGATTTATCAATTAAGAAAGATGCCATCTTAATACATTAGTATCATCGGGCTACCTATTCAAATACCTTGCTAACTTTTTTAACATCAATTTCTAAATTTTCTATGATAAATAAATCATAACATATACTCTAGAAAATTAAGTACATACAATCTAGAAAATTAATTAAGCCCTATCCATTTGATTGTACGTAACTATCAAAATGTTTCCTTTTAAGAACAAATAGCATACCTAACAAGATTAGATAACTTCTTATATAAAGTTGTTACAATATTCACCTGTTAACACCTATCTTACTATTTTAATACGATAATCATAATTGAGTTTGCAATACTCAATTCTTTTAAAACAATGCCATCCCAATCCACCATAATTGTATTAATTTAAACGCAAATGCCGAATTAAATCACTAAATATAAGATAGGTACTAAGGAAGGTTTTACTCGTCATATGTATTTTTTTAACATCTCTAGATTTTTTAAAATAAATACGTTACATTTATAATTTACAGGATTTAAACCTCGGTTACACCATTTAATTATCTTATAAAAGTGAAAATTAATAAACGTTATTCTTGGATTTTATAAAAGTGAAAATTAAGTATGTTGGAAACCAATCTTTTTTAGGACCCCTCTGTGTTTAATAAACGTTATTTTTCATGCTCTATGAACATGGTGATTTTGGGCATCGAATGAATATTTTTCAAAGCTAGATGTTTTACGGTTAATTTATATGCGTGTTATTGGACACGTTTCTTCTTTTGGAAGCAATTCTTGATAGTATTTAGAACATTGAGCTCATAACTAAAGTAGTCTTGTGAATTTTGGCTAGGTTTCTTTAATTCGATGGAAAAAGTTAAATAAAAATATATGAGCAAGGGTTATATCTAATTATCGATAAAACCATTAGAGTTAAGGTGTTAGGATAGATTAGCCCCGTCAAAACCAAATTTAATATAATTTAGAGTAAATTACGAATTTTGTCCCTTATAAAAATATGAATTGTCGGTATTGTCATTTAAAATTCAATAACTATTGATTTCGTCTATTTTTAAAAAAGTTTTGCATGTTGGCAATCCTTTCTACTAACTTTCATTAAGCAATCACGTTAACTACCCTCACGTGAGGGGCATTTCCATCCCTTTATACCATATATTAAACAACCATAACCTGATGTACATGAACCTGATGTCAAGTAGCTAAATTATATGGTGTAAAATGATGAAAATGCCCCTCACGTGATGGACACGTGAGGAGAGTTAGCAAGATTGTTTAACGGGGTTGGTAGAAAAGGACTGACAGAGTGTAAAATATTTTTAAAAGATGACGAAATCAGTAATTATTAAATTTAAAAGACGAAACTAATAATTTCATATTTTTATAAATAGCATAGTCAGTAATTTACTCTATAAGTGTAGGAGAACCGTTCGTAAATTTAAATAAAATAAATATTTTAATTATGGTACGATTACAACAAAGAAATAATCTAGCTATTACAATACAAAAAAATTGGAAATTACTACTCCTATTACAATACAATTACAACAATTACAAGGAAATGAATAAAGAATTACAATACAATAAATGGAAATTACAACTACAAAGAAATAAAGGAATAGCGATAAAAGACAAAACTTTTGATAAATAAAATAAAGTTTGAAAAGGTTTTTAGAGTTTGAAGATGAACACAGAAAAGTAGAAAAGGTTTTGAAAAGCTTTAGAAGTTTTGGAAAATAAACGAAGGATTGTGAAATCCTTTGGCGAAGGCTTCGGGTCAAAACCCGGTCCCTTAAAACAAATTTCGGGTCTATCGAAGATCTGTTTTGTTTCCCAGGGTACAATCACCTAAACCGTATTTTACGGTCAGGATAACTCTAAGCTTGAAACTACTTTCGAGTTCTTGAAGTTCTTGACGAACAAGATGAAGATGGAGAGAAGGGAGAGAGCAGAAAACAGAGAAATAATTCTATGTAAATTCTGGTGTATTTTGCCTCAACTAATGAGACTGTATTTGTAGTGATGGGAGTGACTTGTTGAGCACACAAAAATAATTCGTAGTCAAACTTTGCATTAAACGTCTTTAATGCAAATTGATTTTTAATTAATGCGAAATTACCTTAATTACCTCAAAAACGCGTGAACAGATGTCAATCCAGAAGTACTCCGCGTAACAGCTATTTTTCTGGAAGAACTGATCTTCCGGTTCAACTTCTGCTTGAACTTCAACCGGAACAGTATCCGACTGAACTCACACACTGCTCCGCTTGAACCACACTAGTTCAAACTTCCGGTTGAACTCAAAGACAATAAAGCGACTCTCAAGCGGTGATGCGAAGTGCAAAGTGCGCCATCAAAGCGTCACATTGCGCCTCATACGCTCACGCCACACACGCACGCATGTGTGAGTGCGAGTTAGAGGTGTAAGACAATATTTATTTATATATCTTAATATATTTCGGTATATATATATATAAATAAATATCTTATGTCCTTTAATCATTTATCTTAAATAATCAATTACGGTTTTAACCCTATCTGGTATTACTTGATGGACGTAATTACCCTTTCTAGATGGGCTAGGGTTTCCCCTTGGGTGTATTATAAATAGAGGCTCTTAGGGAGAGATTAAAGGTTAATCACCACCACAAAACTTTCGACCTCTCTCTCTTCTCTCTCGGCTCTCTCTCTCTGATTCGTGATCTTCACGAATCCTTTTCCCATCCTAAACTATACACCCTAAAGGGGAACCAAGGCTACTCACAGGATGGACAACCTAACTACTGCTGATCTCAACCAGATGCTTACAGGTAATCTTTATCATTATTATCTGTTTATTATCTTAACGATTCAGGATTCGATCAACATGTGGTATCAGAGCATATGTTGCTCAATCGAATCATTAATCTGAATTCGTTAAGAAACCCTAATCTCGAAATCAATATGGGTTTTTCGATTCTGTCTAAAAATCTCGAAACCCTAATTCGTCTTTAAGCAAATAAATTAAATCGGTTTTTAAAATCAAACCCTCACTGATTTCGAGAGGTTATTGTCTTTTCGATCGAGATACCAATTCTCGATCGAAAAGTCCACTTTTCGATCCGATAGAAAAGTCCACTTTTCTACCGGCTTTACTACCGGCTTTACTACCGGCTTTACTACCGGCTTTTCTACCGGCCCTTTTTTTTTATTGGCTTTTCGATCGAATCATGTGGCTTTGACCCTGCTCTTCGATCGAAAAGCTTACTTTCCGATCATATGGCTTCGCGATCGACTTCTCGATCGGACCATTCCACTTTTCGATCCGATCGAAAAGTCCACCTTTTGATCGAAAACCTGCTTTTCGATTGGCTTTTCGATGGACTTTTCGACCGGCCTTTTCGATGGATTTTTCGATCGGCATTTCGATCGGGCCATACGGTTTTTCGACCGGCTTTACTATCCGATCGAAAAGTCTACTTTTTGTTAAACCATGGAGCGATGGATCGTTTGCTAATCAAGTGATAATGAGATGAAACGAGATCAAAAGTAAATACAAATGAGATTTGTATTGATGAAACCTTGAGAGCATACACACAGAAACACACACACAGAAATGTAGAATATGACTTGAAGTTCTCTATCAGTGCTAATGCTCTCAACACAAACTACCTATTTATAGGTAACTTAAACTGCTTTGAAGCAAAACTTTTTCTTCTTCATTAGCAAAAGAAGGAACAGAATCAACTTTCTCATAAATCTTTTGCTCTTCCAAAACTTTGGAACTTGAGACAAACTTTGGAGCTTCACTCAATTTCTTCTGCCTTTTCTCAGATTTGTTTTTCTTCTTCTTCGCTGGAGTTGCAAATTTAGAATAATCTTGCAATTCAGCTCTTGGATCAAGTGACACCGATGGAGGATTTAAGATAACCACCGGAGCTGGAACAGAATGCAAATCCTCTAATTTCACACTATCGTCACTCTTCTCCTGATTGTAAATGTAATTCAGTAAAGTAGGAGACATAGCTGAATTCTTTACTTGTTTTTGAAGAACAAGAATCTCAATTTTCAACTCAGAAATCTTGACTTGAGCATCCATCAATTCTTTTTGAACATCAATAAATTGATCTGACAACTCATTGTATTCTGACTTTAGTTGTCTTTTTGTATCACAAATGTCCAGTAACTCAGCATGAACTTTTTCCCACTTCTTTGTGTAATAAGCAACATCTTTTGTTAAAATTCCATTCTTCTCACGAGCCTGAACATTTTCATCTCTAAGCTTTGAAAGTTCCTCTTTAAGTTCTAGAACTCTATCTTGTAATTCAGAAATCACTGCTTTTTGAACATTGTCAGCAGCAGTAACGTCCTCAAAAGCCTTTTGAAGTTCAACATTAGATTTCAGAAGAGATTCCACTCTAGCTGTTGATTTCTCGAATAGACTATCAAAATCTCCAATAGCATCCTTTGCTTCAGTTTCCCATTTTTCAGCACTTTGAACCAGTTCTGTATTGACTCTTTCTAAATCAGCACATCTTTGTTGTGAACATTCTAATTCAGCTTTAACAGCTTTGAGTTCTTCAGAGATCAAACCATTCTCTGCTAACAAAGATTCAAATTTTTCTTGAAACTCTTTTGTCACTTCTGCGGTACCATCTTCCACAACTGTTTCACATGAACTTGTGTCTGAATCTGAATCATGTAATTCGTGACAACCAACTTCGGCAAGAAGTGCAGATTCATCAGGATACAATTTAACATATTGTTTTAGATCAGCATTATACACCATGGCAGGTGATGTCTTGTAGATAGACTCTGTAGAACCATCTGCATTAAGAGTTGCAGTTAATGCTATCTGATTCTGTCTCTCTTCAATTATTGCTATATCTCTTTCCCAATCATATCCTTCAGCCGTATATGAAGTCAAAGCTTGTGATTTAGAATTGTTTGTTGAAGAAGAAGATGCAGATACTTTTGAATTGTTACATTCACGAGCAAAATGTCCAACTTGTGAACATTTGAAACACTTAACTTTGGATTTATCCAATCCAAGTTTTCCTCCTGGAATAAAAGATTGTTTACCATGCTTCTTCATGTATCTCCTACCTCTTTCAACAATCATAGCAAATTGCCAATGTAAATCTAACTCGTTCAAATGATCATCACTCAACTCACCTAAGTCATTTGCAACCAAATCAACTTCTCCAAGTTTCCCAAAGATTGCACCATTTGACGATGATATAAATGCAGATAACAATGAAGCTAGATCCTCAGATGCCTTATCAGGAATTGTAGACTTTGATGATCGGTTTGGACTTGTAAAAGTACAACCTGGAGAATCACCATAACTCTCAGTTTTTCCAGCTAGAAATGCAGTACTAGGACCTTCACTGTAAATGTTTGCCTTTTTAGCATTTATGGTAGAATCATTTTCACCACGATATGCAGCTGGATTCTGTACTTGTGCAGGCATGGATTTGTTGACACTCAACTCCATATCTCTTGCTTGTATCTGCTCAATTAAATTGATGAACGACAATTCCGAAAATTCTTTATCATGAGTAATCATCATTACATAATTCTCCCATTTTTCAGGTAATGCCTCTAGTATCTTCTCTTTCAGATCAGCTTCTTCCTTTTTAATACCAACCAAAGCCATTTCACTTAACAAATGTGAAAACCTAGTGATAAGCTTCGAAATATTCTCATCTGGATAATGCTTGAAATTGTCGAACTCTTTTCTTAGAACCTTTTGTTTGCTTTTCTTGAATTGATCATTACCCTCACATCGTTTTTGAATTGCATCCCACAATTCTTTTGCAGAAGTATACGCAGAAAACTGATGTAATAAGTCGGAAGGTAATGCCATCGTTAAAGCACCATAAGCTTTTTGTTCTGCTTGATATGCCTTCTTTTGCTCACCAGTAAGACTTTGTTGCAAAACTGGCCTTCCATTTTGTCCTGTTGGATACTCATATAGATTATTGTAAGATATCCAAAAATCAACATCATTTGCACCAACATATGCATTAAATCGCTTCACCCAACTATGATAATCTTCCAATCTGAGTAATTTAGGAACTTTCTGACTTGTTCCTATTTCATTATCATAGTTAATAATAGCTTGCATCGTGTTTTGAATCGCGGAAAACGCTTGAAAATCCGACATATTTTCCTAAAAATGACACTTCAAAACTTCGAACTCAAAAACGAAGGCTTTCCAAGCGGATTTAGGGGGTCAAAACTTGTCGGTACTGGCCGTAGGCTGGTACACGTCCTAGATCTCGTCGATACGAACGTTTAGGCTGGTATTGGGTTCCGTAACTCTTAACGGTTCTCAAGTTACGTCAGTTTTAGTGATTAACACTTTTCTGCCAGCGGACCAAACCAAAATCAGCGGACCAGATTTGTATTTGCGGACCAAAAGCGGACCAGATTAATCTCAGCGGACCAGATTATACCTGCGGATCAGATTTATAACCAGCGGACCAGATTGTACTAGCGGATCAGATTGATCCGGCGGACCAAAAACTGATACGTCGGACCAGTTTATTTCAGCGGATCACACTGATACGCTATAACCGCCACGGACCAGCTCGATGAATATTGCCTAGCGGACCAGAAACTTCATCCGGCGGACCAAAAAATTCATCCGGCGGACCAACTGATTTCGAGACAGAATTCACTGATTTTCGTGAAATTTGACGTTTGGAGCTGGAAATTGCTTTAGTATGATGCGAAAACACTTCAGCAACACTCAGAAATCATTTTCCATCGTTGAAACACTCGGAATTGCGGAAATTTGATGAAAAATGAAGAAAACCCAAACTTTCTCTCTCTAAAAATCTCCAAAATCACAGAATATGATCAGCAAATGGAACCAGATAGCTCTGATACCACTTGTTAAACCATGGAGCGATGGATCGTTTGCTAATCAAGTGATAATGAGATGAAACGAGATCAAAAGTAAATACAAATGAGATTTGTATTGATGAAAAGACACACACAGAAATGTAGAATATGACTTGAAGTTCTCTATCAGTGCTAATGCTCTCAACACAAACTACCTATTTATAGGTAACTTAAACTGGCCGGCGTATCAACCAGCGTATCAACTGATACGCAGCACCAACTGGTCCGGCGGACCATGTGATACGCCTAGCAGCCTAACTAGACTCACACAGTTGCTCTCATTACATAGATACAATACACGAGACACATCGTGGCATAGGAATATGCTCTAACACTTTTCAA
>JBCNJP010000016.1:7102326-7137918 GCA_039602395.1 Deinandra increscens subsp. villosa
TGTTGTTTGTTTTACATAGAGTGAGCTTCACAAAAGATCATGACTTCGTTCATCTCAACGCGGTCTTGTTTTGTTGTGTTCTTGTTGTTTTAATCGTTCGGATTACACGGGTAGAAAAAATAGTTAAACCGCTACACCACCCATAACATAAATTATTGGTGATCAATGGAGGTTAACGTAGGGATAACGCAAACACACAAAACCATTTATGGATATGTGGAGGAAAACGAAAAAAGAAAACATTGAACGACCAAATCACTTATAAAATGATGACCAAATCATATTTACCATTTAAGCGTTTACGTATTACACAACCAAAACAAAATTATAAAAAGTAAAAAAAATTATAAAATTAAACTAATCTAAATGGAGGTTAGCGTGGGATAATGTGAATACACAAAACCATTGCAATTGAGGTTACCGCTCTGACAACGTGAATATTGCATTTGTAATATACAAACATAATAGAAATTGTTGTAATCAATAGAGGTTACCACTGGGACAACGCGAGCACACAAAATTGGTTGTCAATAGAGGTTACCGCTGAAATAACGCGAAACACACAAAACCATTAGACTGATCATAATATCATTTAATAAAATAATAAAAATATTTAATTTATTTGATTAATTAAATATATAAAAACTATTTGATTAATTAAATATATATATATATAATATTAGATTATTTTAATATATATATATATATATATCATTAAAATAATTAAATATATTGAAATTTGTTCATTAATAACTTTTATGCTTAAATTTTATTTGTAGTTTTGACATGTTTCTTTTTTTTATCTAGGTTATGCAAATAATTTTACCTTACCTTTTTTTTTTTCACTTCTTTCCTTTTTAATTTCTCAATTTTTTCATATATTATATCTAACTATTTTTATTGGCTTCTTTTAATATATCTAAATATATTGAAATTTGTTCATTATTAACTTTTATGCTTAAATTTTTAGTATTTGTAGTTTTGACATGTTTCTTTTTTTTATCTAGGTTATGCAAATAATTTTACCTTAAAACGAACCAGTTCAAAATTTACTTTTTAAAAAGGTTTATTGGCCCCTATTAATCTCAGTTATCCCACATTGGTCGATAATAATTTTAGTTTTGATTTTCCCCACAATAATTCAATTATTAAACCATTGGCCTATATTGAACCGTCGTTAACTATAGACTAACCCAGTTAGTATGAGGGACTGTTTTTTTTATTTTTTAAAATGTATTGACTGTTTTTTAAAAGTGTTTTTTTATTGGGTTCTTATATTAATAAAAAAGAAATTAAAAAAAATAACATTCAAGCTAGAAATCTTCACCCCATAGCCGAAACTCCAAAAGTCTATCATAGTTTTTTCGAATCATGTAGGTACATGAAATGTTGAAGAATGTATAAAACTAACCGTAGTACGGACTAGAGAACGTAACTTGTAACTTCTAACGAGAATTAGTAAACTAACAAATATAGTTTGTTTATGAAACTCAAATATTTCAATCAATTTTTTTAAAGGTTTATTCTTAATCTCTTTTACGTGACTGTTCACAAAAAAAATTGTAATTTAGTTCTGGAAAATAAGATTTTAATAATCTTCGAGCTTGAATGTTCATTTTTTAAAATTTATTTTTATTAATATAAGAACTCAATAAAAAACACATTTAAAAAAATAGTTCATTCATTTTAAAAAATTACAAAAACAGTCCCTCATACTAACTGGGTTAGTCTATAGTGCACGACGGTTCAATATAGGCCAATGGTTTAATAATTGGTTTGATAGTTGGGATTAATATGAGCCAATTTTCCTTTAAAAAATGTCTTCGTTCCTTATTTTGCGGTATATATTTGCTCTTAAATCAGACCTATTTATGCGATTTTAGATATATCATAGCGAATGTGCCTACATGTGTTTTTATTTTTTTATATGAACTTTTTTTCATTTATATCATATCTAATTAGTTTTAATGTCTTTTTTTAATATATCTAAATATAATTAAATGTGTTCTTTATTAACTTGTAAGCTCAAATTTTTAGTATTTGTAATTGCGGCATGTTTATTCTTTATCCACATTTTTTTAATTTTACCTTAAAACGAACCATTTCAAAATTCACGCTTCAAATAATTTTTTCTCATGTTTTTATATTTTTTAAAAATCAAGTCATATTTTTTTTCTGATTTTAAGTATACCATCAAATTTGCCTACATGTGTTTTTGTTATTGATATGAGTTGTATTCAAAATGACAAATCAACTTATTTATTTTTGCATTGTTTTATTTCATCTGTTTATAAAAATTCATGTGGAATAAATTTATTTCAAATTTTTTCATATACTTATTTTTCCGCCTATGTTTTTTTTTAATTATTTAGCTCCGGTACTATATCCTATAACGTTTGTAAACTTTTTTAAATAGTATTATTCATACTTTTTTCTTTTACTTTTATTTGTTTTATTTATCTTTAGCATTGTTAGTGTAGTGTTTTGGTCGTTACTTATTTTTTCCTGTTTTATACGTTGTGTTATACGAATTCAATTTTTTTGTTTACGTATTATTCCCGCGACAACGCTTGTGTCCTTGAATATACTACATTAGACAACGGCACACACTCAAATGTCATGTTTTTTAGACATTAAATAGCTTAAGTTAGATAATAATCAACAAAAGTAAGATAACACAACTGCTTGAGCCCCTCATATGCTAACTTATAGGTCGCTGATTCGAACATTGTAAGCTGCAAATTCTTTTTTGAACTTTTTCTTTGTTAATTTTTTACACATTTTAATAGATTTAGACAACTTTTTTACTCTTATAATATTTTTACATCCCATATTTAAATCTCGCTAAAATTTTATTATCTTAACTCATTTTAATTAGTTATTATCTGAATTTTATAGATGACACATCCTCAACTGTTAAAACAACATGTCATCTAGAATTATCTCCTCAGTCCCCTACATTTCTTGGATCATATTTTGGTTGTAACATAGTTTATGTATAGACCCACTCCGTGTATATTTCCTTTGGTGTTTTACTTAAAGATATGTATAACCTTATGTACTCATATTGTTTAATATAATCTTTTTTGCTGCTATTTCTGTGATATATAACGGTTACCGCTGCAACGCGCGGTTGATCTCTAGTTTAATACCTTTGTGATTTAATTGAATGTACTTATTGGTTCTTTATAACTAATCAAATATTATGATTTGAATAGTGTGTTTTATCACTAACTAAAAGATGACAGCTTGTAGTGGTTAAAATTCTAAATTTGTGTTTGAAGAGACCCAAGTTCTAGTCTCATTCACACCACTTTGTGAGATATTGGTGGGCAATGAAGGATTGACCTTGCTTGATCCTGAGTCACAAGGGAGGGTTTACGGGCTTGCCCGGTTCCCGCCCGATGGTGCAAATGGGGGGCGCTCCCGGGTTTCCTCGCTATGAGGTTTAGACTCGGGACAGTGGGTAGGTCCAGGGTAACCAGTCCCGATACACCGCTGAGCCAAATTGCCATTCAAAGAAAAAAAGTAAATTCAAACATAACTAGAAGTGGCAGAATTGACTGTTTTTTTAAAGTTAAGGGTTTAAATAGTTATTGCCTTAAACTCGATTTGAAGAAAATTATTTCAGCCGTTTCTTTGTCTCATTAACGTCCTTGTGAAGGTTCGAATCTTGTGATGCGATCTGATTGTACCAAGGCTTGCTTGATTGATTTCACCTAGTGTGACTTTCGTTGTCAAACCTTCGATTATCATAAACCAGGTAACATTCCGTGTTTCATTTTAGTTTAACAATATCCAGGAATTGGAACACCTCTGATTTACGTCTTTTCTAGTTTGTAAAAAGAGGCTGCGCAATTACGGTACTCTTATCGTTATGATTAGAGGTGCATAAAAAGGGTAACGGGCCGGTTAACTTGTTAAAAAAACACAAAAAGCCGGTTATTGACTTAACCGGTTCGGTTAATAACCGGTTGTAGCCACCTAAAACTCGTGACCTATGAAACCGATTTCGGTTTCTAACCGAACCGGTTAACTGAAAAACCGCTTCTAGTTAAAAAAAATTATAAAATATATATTAAGTCAAAAAATACACTCTTTTATTTAATTGAAGTAACTAAAAACAAACTACAAACTTACAGTTTCTTGAAAAAACAAAAAAATAAAAAACAAATATAAATATAAAAATACATTATTAAACAAATACTAAAACTAAAATGAGTCGTGTACATCATTTTGTGTGATCCGGTCTATAAGTTTATTGATCACTTGGAAGCAAATTTCAAACGAACTCATCGTATTCCATTTCTTCTTCGGAAACTGGTTGTGAACCACTTTTACGACATTCGGCATCGTGTACAACAACCTCAACTTCAAGTTTTCCCTTGAGGTTTCTCGTGTCTTGAACTCTTTCCATTGTGTCCAAGTGATCCTTCAATCAGATGCACATTTCTAGTGACGCTTCAGTGAGCCTCGTCCTTTGAACCGATAAAACACTGCCACTAAGAGAAAGGGCGAACTTTGAAGATACCATACAAGCTTGGACGCTTACTAATCATGGGTCATGGCGGCTAGAATGGGAAATTAAAATTCCCTTTTCTTTCCACCAAGCCAAGACATCAAAACTATCCCACTCCAAGGGTCGTATACAAAAATCGAATCCTATATAGCGCCTGAGTTCACTATTTGGGGTATTACCTCGAGCCCGTTTACTATTTTCACTACTAATAGTGTGGTAAAAAGCCATACTCGGGTTCAAGGTACTACTTGATGATTGAGCCATCGCTCGGTGTATAAATGTTGTTGAATCATACATTTGTAAATATATGTTAAACATATTTGAAAAATACATGTTATAACTACTTTTTAATGTTGAGTCTATATTCCGATCATCATAACTTAAGGACAAAACACCAAATCTCGAATTAAGTTTTGTCTCAACAACGAAAACATTGAAACAGGGGTTTAGTGCGGTAGTGCAAATAAAACCACCAACATTTCTTCAAAATATTTTCTAAGTTTCATTTTTATCAGATTCAACATGTCATAGTAATATCACTCCCCGATTCATATGACTTATTTTTTTAACACATTAAATACAATTTATGAATACCAAGTTACATGTGGAATAATAAACATCAAACAAAATAGTAGTTGTGTCTTTAAAAGTTTCAAGCAAATTGGTCCAAACGTTTACAAAAGTCCAATTATTTATGTTTAAACGCTCATGCCCCCCCCCCCTCTCCCCGACTAGATTATTATGATAAGTTTCTAAAGTTGTACTTTGCCTTAAAGTGTTTGACTGTTTGGTACAATTGACAAGTGGAATTCCACCTTGTTAGCATGTCCCAACAAGGTCCGAGAACTTGAGAATTTATTTTTTTGGCAAAACCCTCTACAATCTTGAAGTCTTCTATTAAACTTGAAAACTTTTCTTAACATTTTTTTAAAATTTGCCCTTTAGCTCTTTCACTTGATGCATACAACACATCGAGTATGAAAAAAATAATACCATTAGGATCATATTTAATTTGTAATATTTGAATCGCGCTTGTATTATTAGAGGCATTGTAACTAGTTAAATTGAGTAGATATGTAGTATCTCTTATTGTTGTTGGATTTATAATTGTTTTGTTTTTATTTTATATATGTTTGAGTTTAATCAAAAGATGTTATTAGGGTCATCGTATCATTAAGTGAATAAATATGAACAAATTAATAATATCCTTAAGTAAATAAGTGTGCATCATTTTTTTATTTTTTGTCTGGCCCATTTTAACCGGACTCATTTTAGCCAAAAATTTTAAGATTGGCTAATTTTTTATCTCTACTCACTAAAAAGTTTGGATCTGTCCTTGAACACAGAAGACCTAAAAGAATGATATAAAATGAAATTAGAGTTATATAAAGCTTTTATTATGCATTCAATCGGATTAGGGTATCCCTTATGGTTCCACCGAGGGGTTCGGTGGATGGTGATGTGGCACGGTGCCCTCGGTGGTACCATTGTGCCAACCTCGGTGACCACTGCCAGGAAGGCAGCTCGGTACCCGTCCCCCGTTCATTTAATCTCGGTGATTTGTAAAGGAGAATAAAAGTGGTGGGCCTCCAACCTTTATCAAATCACTTTATCTTTTTTTTTTGTTTTTTAATTAGTTTAAATTGATTAATTGATTAAAATAATAATAAAAGTAAAGTGGGAGAATTTAAAGACGAGGGAAGGTATTGAGAGTGAAAAGGAACAGAGTGAGGGTGGTGATGTGACGCTAAATTTATAAAAAAAAAGAGTACAAGGTGTAAGAGGAGAGTGTAAGAGGAGACAAGAACCCACAAGGGATACCCTTAATATTGAATTACTTAATCCGAAAGACTTTAAGCTAAAGTGCATATTCCTACGTAATACAAAGATAAACTTCCTGAATACTAAAATCAAATATTGATTTTTTTTTAACGGCAAATTTGAATCATTGATGAGGATATTACACCACTCATCTGATCATCTCCAATCTTAATCAGAAGAAAACTCACTACTGTTGAGAGAACCACTGTCCCAACTTGTAACCTCATTTTTTATTGTTTTGTTATAAATGGGACTTAAACTCAATAGCTCATGGAAAAAAGCCATACACATTTACCATTAGGCTAAACTAATAGTTGTTTAAAAATTGAATATAATCGCTTAAAAGGTGTATGTAGTTAACTTTCATTATAACTAGATTTTATTATTCAAGCTAAGCTCTCTCGTTGGAAGGCTAAACACCTCTCCATGGGGGGTAGACCTGTCCTCTTGAGATCGGTTCTTGATAGTCTCCCCCTCTATTTTTTCTCGCTCTATGTGGCTCCGAAAAAGGTCCTCCATAAGCTTGAAAGTATTCGCTTCAACTTTCTTTGGGGGGGTGGAGAAAGTGGAAACGGAAGGGATCGAAAAATTCATTGGATTAGTAAGGATAACATTTGTAAATCAAAAGAAGATGGCGGCCTTGATCTTGATTCGTTTGAAAATATCAATAGAGCTTCTGCCTGTCCGCTATGTTTGCTGCGCCGTAACATCCCTGTCCGATCTTCTGCCTGTCCGCTATGTTTGGAGGCCGACGAGTCTGCCGATCACATCTTTACGGGATGTAGGATCTCTATGGAGCTTGTTGGAAATACAGTAACGATTCAAGTGATCGTTTAATTACAATACAGAAACAATAATGAACAAACAACAAAGGAGACATAATAGAAAACGAAAAACCCCACAGAAATATGATCACGAACAACAGCAAACTATGTTCCTGCAAAACAGAAAACCACAGAAGGAAAAACGAGAGGAACCGGGCTTGTGTTTGACACAATTCCCTTAAACAGATTCGACGTCTGTTCCCAGGGTATACCGGTTCAAAACTGTGTGTACAGCCGGACAGGATACTTGCCTGAAACGAGACCGGAACGGTAGAGATCAGAGCAGCAGCAACAGCAGGACCAAATGTGTGTATTTGCGTGTGTATACGAAAGGATCATCATTAACTAGTAGTGAATGATCAAATTATGTTCATTAACCAGTAATGAATGATCAGGTTTGGTTTGGAATGCAAAAGGTTGGTTCAATGAACCAAAAATCTGTTCTAGAAAGGTCTCGAAAATAGCAAAAACTGGTCATTACATGACCCCCGTTTCGGAGCTACATTCGTGTCCGCAGGTCGCGCGGGCAGAATTTCAACCCGAATCACCATTTTTCGCACGCCCCCCCCCCCCCCCCTGCGCGAGGATATGAGCCAGAGTAAAACATGACACAAGATATATTAAAGGCTTTGAAGTTTATCCTTATAAACCAATTCACCTTTTGTTCCCACACCAATGTGGGATAGCTCACATCACATTTTCCAAACTTGAACAAAATTTCTTTTGAGATAAACATCTCATTCACACACATTTTCCAACAGAGCTTTGGTCTAAAATATCCTCTTGGTGCAATCTCCATCGGTTTTTTTGTTTTTCTTTGAAGGATCTTGCTAGAATTGGGTCAAACATCAAGGACGGGGCTGGAAATGATATGGTTGTTCAAGCTATTATTCATTCGGCGTGTTGGAGTATTTGGAGGGCTAGAAACGACATGGTCTTCAAGAAGAAAAAGCTCTCGGTCCAAAGCCTCTTTCTTGATATCAAGACCACTACCTTCCTTTGGGTTTCTAATAGGATCAAGAATCGTTCTATTAGTTGGAGTGATTGGAGTAATTTTAACTTCCATATGTAATGCCGTTGTTGTTTTGCCGCCCCTAGTGCCTTGCTAGGTGTCGGGTGTTTTTAATGAAATCGCCGTTCAAAAAAATATATATATATAAAATAATTTAATTGCTGTATGGCTCAAATACAAAATTTCTGTATGGCTCAATAAAACAGACGAAATATTTGTATCAACATAAAATTGTTAATAATTAAATTATAACTAAATAATAATAATGACGAATATTCCTAACCCAAGTTGATAATTTCAAAATGTATTTAATATTATTTTGAGCAATCCTAGGAATCTAGGATAGGTATTGCCCATAATCTCTCGGTAATTTATGTTTATAAAATATAATAATATTATATTTCTTTAAGCTATAATTTTTTCCATGTAAAAGATTGAATTATCACCACTTCAAAATCCAAAGTCATATTCATGTCAATGTATCGTAAACCAAGGGCCTTTGGTTTAGTTTAGTCGATGTAAAGATGCATCCCTCCCACTTAAAATATATATATTTATTTTATTTATTTATTTATTTTTGGTAAAGATGTATCCCTCTTATTTATTCTCAGCTCATTCATTATAATGAGTGTGTGTAAATCTTTAAATTGGAGGTGTAGTTATGAATGGTTATGAGTAGAAGAGATAAAATATTTAAGGAAAAATTTGATGAATCCCTACATTTAAGGAAAAATTTAGTGAATCAATAAAATTTGAGGATTGAAGAAAAAAAGAAAACGTAATGATAACTATAAAAATATTATTTAATTGTGGTTATGAATGAAAAAAAAAATGAAGGATAAGGATAATAAATGAGTTGTGAATATTAACCCCAAATAATACCAATACGCTATAAAGAATGTGTTAATCGTTATTACATATAATATTTTTACAAACATACCGAGATATTATAATTTAAAGAAAGATAAATGATACAGATATATTGAGGACACATTTTCAGTTCTTGATGAGTTTTTTTAGTTAAATATTTGAATCATACTTTTACTTGTAGTTATTTACGAAAAAAAAAAGAAAAAAAAAACCTTATACTCACTTTTTAAGATATTGAAAGTTCAAGTTTTATAAATATAAAATGAAATATATGAATTAAAGAAACATAAAAAATACGAAACATACAAAAAAGTTCATATGATTATTTCTTAATATACAATCATTTACAAACATACAAAAAATATTATATTTTAATTTTAATATATGAATTAAAGAAAGATAAATATACTGAAATAACACATAGATACAAAACTCATTAGCAGTTCTTGATAGTATTTTTTAATCAAATATTCGAATGATATATTGCTTTTAAAACAGTTGTTAAAAAAAAGACATTTTCTAAATCCGTTACTCAGCTGTTAAGCTGAATTTGGAGTTGGATAATTGTTCTAAAACCATGGGCAATAAATATTGATTGTGAATTATGAACAGTCTTTAAAATATGTATGGCATATTTGTACACCATACAAATCAAATAAGAAGTCGTTCGGAGTGAGAAATAAGCAAATTATAATATAACATTTATAAAGTTGGCTAAAAGAGGGAGTGTAAACTCGAGCGTTATGTGATTTGTTTAATTATGAGGTTATATTTCTAAACTGTAAAAATTTTATTTACGTCACTGACTTATGAGAAACTATTAGATTACATTCCTAACCCTAAGGGTTTGTAGTGAGCTCGTGAAGAGGGCGTTTTGCCCAAAAAGACTGGGGAACACCAACCCTGAGGGCGTTTTATGGGGCATTCCGTGGAAAGAACAACGGGCGTGAAAGCCTATTTGTTTTTTTCTTTCTTTTTGATTTCCACCAATTAAATAATTACACCTCAATTCACCTTCCCATTTAAACTATCACAACTACTACACAACTTTTTCACTTTCACACCCCATCCCTGATGACAACCTACGTGACACATTTCTCAGCTTTAAACTTCTACACCACTACACATGGCCTTATGGATGACGAATCTGTTAAGTGTAGTTTCAATAACCCTCTTATCCCCCCCCCAAGTTTAACAACACTTTACACCCCTACTCGTATCGATTAATACGTTTAACACCATCACCACTTCATCGTCGCCAGAACTTATGACATCACCCAAAGTGTTAGAAATTAAGACTCAATGTCAGTAGAAATAAAAAATTGAAATAAAGTGGGAAATGAGAATTCTCTTATCGAATCAAATCAAAAGATTACATTGATTGGCATTCTTTTAGTATGATGTAACTTGGTGGTGCCGCCTCTTCTAGCTATTTGCTAGGAGGGGGTTCGTTTTTTTTGGTGATTAATATTGGCTGTTAAAAAAAATCAAAAATTGTAAATGTGAATAGAAAGAAATTAAACGCCAATACAAACGGATAAGTTTTTCCCCTTTAGTGATTTTAACCCAACGATTAACAACCATGGTAAATTGGTAATCACCTTAGTAAACTAACCAAAGCATGGTTAGTCTTAACAGCCATTTAACGGACACTTAGAATGTTTCATATCAGACCCTCCATCAATGACATATTGACACTTTGAGCTGGAAACTTTAAACTTAAGAATTATATCAAACAATGCTCCACCTTATTTCTTCAAGTTAACCATAATTAACCAATGTTAAGTAGCTAGCAAACAATTTACAATTTTGTATCAGGGAGAGCCTTTGTTAGCATATAAGAGGTATTGTCATTAGTGCTAAAATCAATCATTTTGATCTCACCTGATTTCACATCACTTATGAAGTGAATCTTCACATTTATGTGTTTATTTTTCTAATAAAAAACACCATTCTTTGATAACATGACAACCCCTTATTATCACATATAACCACAGTTTCATCAATCTGTATCCCCAAATCAGTAACAAACTCTTTCAGCCATAGCCCCTCTTGGACTGCTTTTGTCAAAGCAACATACTCAGCCTCTCTGGTGTTAAGTGCAACCACATGCTCCAAAGCAGCCTTCCAGCTAACCAGACTAGTGGTGCACATATCAGTTTTTTTCAATGAACCGGTTCCGGTTCCAGTCTAGGCAAGATAAACCGGTTCCTTATAGAATCGGTTCCGGTTTCGGTTCGGTTCTCGGTCAAAAAACTGGAACTGGTTGCACCGGTTCGATTCTGATTCCAAATAACCGGTTCCTAAAGAACGGTACCTTATGTGAAATTTACTGCTGTGTTTTCTTTTACCTATTTTTTGTAACAAGTTTTTATTAAACATCACATATAAACCAAATTCATTAAAACAGTTCCAAAACAAGAGTTTTTTTAGTGAGGTTTTGTGTTTTTGAATGTGATAATATGCCTTAATATGAGAGTAATACATATATACCAAGTTGGAGGACGATTGGGAGAAAAAAGGGTAAAACAAACAGTAAAAAATGGACCTAGGTAACGATAGTTCCGAAGACTCGAGAGTTCCTAATATCGGTTCCGAAACCGG
The DNA here is from genome assembly GCA_039602395.1 of Deinandra increscens subsp. villosa. Taxonomy (NCBI): domain Eukaryota; kingdom Viridiplantae; phylum Streptophyta; class Magnoliopsida; order Asterales; family Asteraceae; genus Deinandra; species Deinandra increscens. Next base: position 7,113,977 of record JBCNJP010000016.1, read on the forward strand.
TTCCAAATAAAAACCGGTTCCTACCCCAAAAAGAATAATCAATTCAGAACCGCCGGTTTTTTTCGTTTCCGAACCGGTTCCTTGGAAAACGGTTTTTTTTTTAGCACCTCTAAACCAGACCACCAAGAACCTTAAAAGTGTAACATGTCATAGACCTCCCTCTATCCATATCTTTTGCATAGTTTTTTTTTTTTTTTTTGAACAACGATTTCATAAAACAAAGCCCCCTAGCAAGAAGCCAAGGAAAGGCAAACACAACAAACAAGGAGGGGATTTACATCGAGAATTTATCCCACTCCTCCCAAGTTAAACTCGACCATTTACTTCTATTTTTAACCCACAAAAAGCTTAAATTCTTTATCTCTTTAAACATCACTACCGCACTAACTTTAGAGCCTTCGTAAATCACCTTATTTCGAGAGGACCATATAACCCAACACGACGTGAGAATAATAGCGAAGAATATCATTTTGGCTTTACGATCAAAATGAGACTCTTCCACAATCATAAGCAAGTCGCCTAGCTCGAAGGCATAAATCGGGGCCACCTTGCACCACGCCGCCACCAACTCCCAAACCTTCTCGGCCACTTTACAACCAAGCATGAGATGGAATACCGTCTCGTTTTCTTCCATGCAAAATTGACATCTCGGATCGGTAATGACCACCTTTCTCCTAGCCAATGCTTAACATCCACAAATCCAATTATTTGACTCCTGCTAGAAGTTATTAGACCAGTTGACTTAGTACCATTGAGGAATCTAAGCAACCATTTAACTACCATCCACTATACCACTTTTGCATATGAAGCCTTTCGTTGACTGGACTGCTACGTGTCAAAAAACTCTCAAGTGTGAGGCTTTACCATTACACATAGCCTAATACGGTCTGAAACCGCATCAAAAGGTCAAAAACACCGCATCAAAAAATTAAAATTGTACTAGTGATCTAAGGTAGTGTTGTTCTATACATATGAATGATGATGTCCAGAGGATTTGTTTCACTATCGATCACAATAAGGATCAAATAAGATGAATTGTCAGTGAGAGGTTGGGCTTAGGGGTAAATAGTTTATCTCGCAACCAAGAAGTTGCGAGTTTAAACTTTAGATAAGGGATATTTAAACCAAGAAAAAGTTTTAACTATTATTAGTTAAAGCTATTGGAGTTAAGGTGTTGCTTCTTTTGTGTAATTTAATTGTGTTAGATTAGGAGTACTAATGTACTATAGTTTATCGTTAAAAATGCATATTGTTAAAAAAATGATTAGTTGTAATTATCTATTAGACTTGCACATCTCAAAGGATGGATAGGAACTCTTGGAGACGTTGTATTAGGGTTATGGACTTTTAGCTAGGGAGTGTATACTGTATATGGATGTCTTAGATTTGTCTTGGAGACCTAACTTGTCATGTAGGGTTTGTTTGTTTTACTTATCCTTAGCATTAGTCTTGCACTAGTTAGCTAGCCATGCCTTAGTAAGCCTGAACGGTGTGTGCGTATCTACTTTTTAGGGGAATGTACGTATAGGCTCTTGCATAGGGGTTAGTGTTTCGTCTAACTTGCTCACATGGTTGTTTTCCCTTTTAGTTGTGACTACTAGTTTGTTAATTTACATTCTCGTACTATATAACATACTTATATTTGTATGTTACGGTTAGTTGTCACTTCCTTTATAAGTAACTTTGTATGATTGTTTAGTCTGATTTTTCTTGTTATTTCTATATTATGTGTAGGTGTGTCTTTCAAGCCAAGAGTCTTCTTCGGAGGTAGCCTCTCTAACCCATGGGTTAGAGGCAAAGCTTCGCCCTCATCACACATTTCCTAGACCTTACAAGTAGCAATGCAATGAGTGAGATTATCTTGGATATGTTTGTTTGTTTGTTCTTTAGATAAATTTTTTTTAGTTTTTTTTATAACTACGAACAACACACACCCTATATCTACTTCTAAATCTATACCATTTTATTCACGGCGAGTGTTAAAGTTGGTTAAGTGGCCTTATCAATTAAGAGAGATGCCATCTTAATACATTAGTATCATCGGGCTAGTTATTCAAATACCTTGCTAACTTTTTTAACATCAATTTCTAAATTTTCTATGATAAATATACTCTAGAAAATTAAGTACATACACTTTAGAAAATTAATTAAGCCCTATCTATTTGATTGTACGTAACCATCAAAATGTTTCCTTTTAAGAACAATTGAACAAATAGCATACCCAACAAGATTAGATAACTTCTTATATAAAGTTGTTACAATATTCACCTGTTAACACCTGTCTTACTATTTTAATACGATAATCATAATTGAGTTTGCAATACTCAATTCTTTAAAAACAATGCCATCCCAATCCAGTAATCCACCATAATTGTATTAATTTAAACGCAAATGCCGAATTAAATCACTAAATATAAGATAGGTACTAAGGAAGGTTTTACTCGTCATATGTATTTTTTTTACATCTCTAGATTTTTTAAAATAAATACGTTACATTTATAATTTACAGGATTTAGACCTCGGTTACACCATTTAATTATCATGAATATCCCGAAACAAACATCTCGTTGTATAAACGTTATATTTAGGACCCTTCTGTAATTAATAAACGTTATTCTTGGATCTTATAAATGTGGACATTATTAATTAAGTTTTAATTTTGACTTTTTAAAAGTCAAATCTTTTTATTTAAAGCTTAGTCAGTTAGTTAGTCGGTTAACAGTTTGTTAATTGTTAGTTAGAGAACTTTGTATATAGCTGGTTTTCGTATTCATTTGTAATCAAGTTTTCATTCATAATCAACAAAGAGTGTGCTTGATTCTCTGAGATTTCATGTAAATTTACATGGTATCAGAGCTGCGATTTCTGTTTCTCATTCAATTTCAATTCTCTTTCATCAAATCTCTGACCTAAATCTCTCGTTCGTGCCCTAATCATGACCAATTCATCTTCAATCGATTCGTCCGATCCTCTTTACTTGCATCCTTCAGATCATCCAGGACTGTTACTTGTTTCAAAAGCTTTCGACGGTACTGGATTTGCGTCATGGAAAAGATCTATGACGATTGCTCTCTCTGCGAAGAACAAATTAGGATTCGTCAATGGAGATGTTGCTAGTTCATCAGCTAATAATGAATTGTGGAAACGATGCAACGCTATGGTGATTTCTTGGATTCTCAATGTTCTATCCAAAGAAATTGGTGAAAGTGTACTGTATACTCAGACCGCTAAGAATCTGTGGAAAGAACTCGATGACAGATACGGTCAGTCAAACGGCATCAAATTCTATCAACTACAGAAAGAATTGTGTGAAATCACTCAAGGTAATACCGATATTGCAACTTATTTCACTAAGATGAAGACTATTTGGGATGAATTGATTTCTTTAGATACTACACCTTCTTGCACATGTACTGCTCTTACTCAAATCAATAAAAGAGAAGAAGATCAACGTTTGTTCCAATTCTTGATGGGGCTAAATCCTGCTTATGATGTTGTTAGGGGCAACATCTTAATGATGGATCCTCTTCCATCTTTAAGCAAAGCCTATTCTTTACTAATTCAACATGAGAAGCAAAAGGAGGTTCATGTTACTAGTCAATTGAACTCAGATGCAATAGCTATGAATGCTTATAATCAAATGAGGAATTCTCAATCTAATGTTCCTAACAACAAGAAGACTGTTATCTGTAATCATTGTAAGAAGCCTGGTCATATTGCTGCTAAATGCTATAGGATCATTGGATTTCCAAAAGATTTTAAATTCACTAAATCCAAACAGTTTGCGGCAAATGTTAATGATACTGCAGAAACTGATCAGATTGCTACTTCTTCAAACAATACTTCTTCTGCCCTGACACAAGAACAGTATGCTCAACTTTTGCAGCTGCTTCAAAGTACTCAAATGGCAAACACTGCTACTACAGTCAATCCTGATACATTTGCAGGTATAATAACTTTAAACTCTGATGATAAATCACCATCTCTGAATACCTGGATCATTGATACTGGAGCCAGCAGTCATATGTGTTGTAATGCAGCTTTATTCACTAAAATCCAAACTCTCCCTCGACCTATATTCATAGGTCTTCCTAATGGACAAATCTTGACTGCCACAAAGTGTGGTGTTGTCACTTTTTCAGACTCTTTTTCTCTTTCCAATGTCTTGTTGGTCCCTACTTTCAAACACAATCTTTTATCTGTTCCTAAACTTTGTCTTGATACACATGGCACAGTTTACTTTAATCACAATTCGTGTATGTTGCAGGCCCCTTCACTGAAGAGGCCAGTGGTTCTTGGTAGCTTACTCAATGGGCTCTATCTTTTACAACAACAATCTCATTTTACTTCTTGTAATTCAGTTGTTTGTAATGTTGCTGTCACTGCTCATACATGGCACAATAGACTTGGTCATTTACCATTGTATAAACTGAAAACTTTACATGTCTGTTCTGATGATAATGTTGATAGCATTACAACTTGTTCTATTTGTCCTCAAGCAAGACAACATAGACTTCCTTTTCCTCATAGTCATAGGGAATCTTCTCACCCTTTTGATTTAATTCACATTGATGTATGGGGACCCTATAATACTCTTACCTATAATGGCTACAAATATTTCCTCACAATTGTGGATGATCATAGCCGAGTCACTTGGACTTATCTCTTGAGTACTAAAAGTAATGCTTTTTCTGTTCTTAAGACTTTCATTGAAATGGTGAAAACTCAATTTAAGTCTTCCATTAAATGCATTCGTTCTGATAATGCATTTGAACTTGGTTCTGGCTCATCACAATCTGAGTTTCTCCTTAATCAAGGTATTCTGCACCAAACATCTTGTGCAGGCACACCACAACAAAATGGTGTGGTGGAACGAAAGCATAAACATTTGCTTGAAACTGCTAGAGCATTACTCTTTCAGTCCAAACTTCCTACTAAATTTTGGGGAGATTGTGTTTTAACTGCTACACATCTCATTAACCTTTTTTCCTACCAAACTTCTCAGTGGCAAGACTCCTTTTGAAATTCTGTTTGCTAAACCTCCTTCTTATTCTCATCTTAGAAGTTTTGGTTGTTTGTGTTATGCTTCCACTCCTAAACAAGGTCGTGACAAGTTTCAACCTCGTGCTTATCCCTGTATTTTTATTGGTTATCCTTTTGGTAAGAAGGCTTATAAACTTTATAACCTTCATACTAAAACTATTCTTATTTCAAGGGATGTTGTCTTCTTTGAAACTCTTTTTCCTTCTATTCCTACCAGTGATCCTTCTATCATCTTTCCTTCTATTCCTGATTATCATCAGTTTCTTACTTCTCTTGATGATTCTTGTGTTCATCCTACTCCTTCTCCTTCTTCTTCATCTTCCTCTTCACCCATTTCTCCTGCTTCTCCTCATATCCCTCCTCCTGTTCCTATCCCTCCTCCTGTTCATATCCCTCCTCCTGTTCCTATCCCTCCTCCTGTTCATATCCCTCCTCCTGTTCCTGTTAGGAGGTCTGATAGACCTTCTAAACCACCTTCTTATCTTCAGGATTACTCTTGTAATTCTGTTAATTGTTCTCACACTATCACCTCTCATTTTCCTCACACTTATGCTTCTCCTTGCCATTTTTCTTTTTCTGTTCAATCTTTTCATTCCCCTTCCTCCATATTGTCTGAACCCACTTCATATAAAGCTGCTGCTCTTGATCCTGCTTGGCAAAAGGCAATGCAAGCGGAATTTGATGCTTTACAAGCCACCAACACTTGGCTTGTAGTTGATCTTCCTCCTGGTAAGAAACCCATTAAGTGTAAATGGGTTTATAAACTCAAATATCATGCTGATGGCACTCTTGAGAGGCATAAAGCCCGTCTAGTGGTTCGAGGTGATACTCAAAAGGAAGGAATCGATTACACTGAAACCTTCTCTCCTGTTGTCAAAATGACAACCATTCGGGCCTTAGTTGCTACTGCTGTTAAACTCAAATGGGATATGTTTCAATTAGACGTTAATAATGCTTTTCTTCATGGCAGTTTAGATGAAGAAATTTACATGTCTCCTCCTCCTGGTATGAATCTTGACTCTCCAGGCAAAGTTTTGAAATTACAAAAATCCTTATATGGCCTTAAACAAGCCTCTCGACAATGGTACAGCCGCCTTTCTGATGCCCTAAAGAGCAAAGGTTATGTTCGTTCCCCTAGTGATTATTCACTGTTTTCCAAAACAATGGGCTCTTCTATTGTTCATGTCGCGGTTTATGTTGATGATATATTGCTCACTGGCAATGATCATGTTGAGATGGCCACTTTAAAAGAATTTCTGCATTCCACTTTCAAAATTAAAGATCTTGGCTCTCTTCATTATTTTTTGGGTCTTGAGTTAACCCATCATTCTCATGGTGTTTCTATATCTCAAAGGAAATTTGTTTTGGACTTACTTCAAGATTTTCCCCTTTCTGATTCAAAAACTGTGAGTTCTCCTTTGCCAGCCAACTTCCAACTCAGAATTTCTGATGGTGATCCTTTGCCTGATCCTCTTCAATACAGAAGACTGGTTGGCAAATTGAATTACTTGACCCACACACGTCCTGACTTATGCTTTGCAGTTCAATTTCTGAGCCAATTTATGCAAGATCCACGACTTCCTCACTGGGAGGCTGCTTTACACACTCTTTGTTATGTTTCTCAGACTTCTTCTTAAGGTTTATTCTTTAACAACAATTCAGACCTCAAGCTTGAGGCTTTCTGTGATTCTGATTGGGCCGCCTGTCCCAATACCAGACGCTCTGTTAGTGGTTATATCATTTTTCTTGGTGGCAGCCCTATCTCATGGAAATCTAAAAAGCAGGCTACTGTTTCTTTGAGCTCAGCCGAAGCTGAGTATCGTTCTATGCGCCGAGTTACAGCAGAACTTGCATGGTTAACAAGGTTACTTCATGAGTTCTCTTTACCTTCCATGGTTCCCATTCCTTTGAAATGCGATAGCCAGGCTGCAATCCATATTGCACGAAATCCTGTTTATCACGAGCGCACAAAACATATTGATCTTGACTGTCACTTTGTTCGCGAAAAGGTTGCCGATGGTCTTCTTGATTTGCAGCATGTTTCCACCAATGCTCAGCTGGCTGATATGCTTACCAAGAGTCTTCCTGGTCCACAGCATCGATATCTTCTTTCCAAGTTGGGGCTTTCTGTGCCTCCAACTTGAGGGGGGGTGTGGACATTATTAATTAAGTTTTAATTTTGACTTTTTAAAAGTCAAATCTTTTTATTTAAAGCTTAGTCAGTTAGTTAGTCGGTTAACAGTTTGTTAATTGTTAGTTAGAGAACTTTGTATATAGCTGGTTTTCGTATTCATTTGTAATCAAGTTTTCATTCATAATCAACAAAGAGTGTGCTTGATTCTCTGAGATTTCATGTAAATTTACAATAAAAGTGAAAATTAAGTATGTTGGAAACCAATCTTTTTTAGGACCCCTCTGTGTTTAATAAACGTTATTTTTCATGCTCTATGAACATGGTGATTTTGGGCATCGAATGAATATTTTTCAAAGCTAGATGTTTTACGGTTCATTTATATGCGTGTTATTGGACACGTTTCTTCTTTTGGAAGCAATTCTTGATAGTATTAGAACATTGAGCTCATAACTAAAGTAGTCTTGTGAATTTTGGCTAGGTTTCTTTAATTCGATGGAAAAAGTTAAATAAAAATATATGAGCAAGGGTTATATCTAATTATTGATAAAACCATTAGAGTTAAGGTGTTAGGATAAATTAGCCTCGTCAAAACCAAATTTAATATAATTTAGAGTAAATTACGAATTTTGTCCTTTATAAAAATATGAATTGTTGGTTACGTCCTTTAAAATTCAGTAATTATTTATTTCATCATTTTTTAAAAAGTTTTGCATGCTGGCATTCTTTTCTACTAACTTTTATTAAGCAATCACGTTAACTACCCTCACGTGAGGGGCATTTCCATCCCTTTATACCATATATTAAACAACCATAACCTGATGTACATGAACCTGATGTCAAGTAGCTAAATTATATGTTGTAAAATGACGAAAATGCCCCTCACGTGATAGACACGTGAGGAGAGTTAACAAGATTGTTTAACGGGTTTGGTAAAAATGACTGACAGAGTGTAAAATATTTTTAAAATATGACGAAATCAGTAATTATTAAACTTAAAAGACGAAACTAATAATTTCACATTTTTATAAATAGCAAAGTAATTAATTTACTCTATAAGTTAACACCAATTCCTAATTACACTACTACCTAAAACTTGTAAATTTAAACCTCAACCCTCTTAGATTATAAAACATACCATTTTTTCTATACAATATGATATCCACTTAAGAACGATAGATTCGATTAGCATAGAAGTAAAGTAGACAAGTTAAAAATGGAGGCAGAGAGAGAAAGAGAGAGAGGAAGAGAGAGAGGGGAGGAGAAACAGTGTTTGATGGGTGTTTGGGGTGAAGATGGCTGGACTACTGTCCAGAGGGGGCACCATAGAATTCGGGGAGATAGGGTCGGGAAAGAAAAGGAGAGAGTTTCCTTTTACGTGGGGAATATTCCGGAGAAGTGTTCAGTTGAAGCCATGGAAGTTGAATGTAAGAATTTTGGCAAGGTGGTGGACTGTTTCATTGCCAAAAGAAGAAACAGGAAAGGAGAGAGGTTCGGTTTTGTGAAGTTTGAGGATGTTAAAGACCGTTGGGATCTCGAAAGAGTTCTGAAAAAGGTCCGTCTGGGTGGTGAAAAAATCGAGATAAACTTAGAAAGATTTGGAAGGGATGGTGCTCGTGTGGTTATGCCTCCTGTGAGGGGGAGGACTGTGGTGGAGACACCAAGAACTGAGCCAATGGTGCTAGCCCAGAATGTGGGTGTTTCTTACGCAAAGGTGGTCTCAGGGGGAGGTTCTGTGTTCCCCTGGAAACAGAAGTCTCTAGCTCTCGGTAATATGGTGACCAAATCCTTTGAGGTGTTGTCCGGATGCTCGTTGCTTGCGAGGGTTTCTAGTATGTACTGTCTCTGCCGTATCGATTTGTTTCCTGGGAATGAAGATTTTAAAGAATTCAAAGTTAGATATCTGGGGGGTTTTTCCATCATTCTCACTTTCAAGAATCAAAGCTATGCTCAGGACTTCCTTGAAGACGAGAGTAGGTGGAATAATTGGTTCTCGAAGCTAGTTTTCTGGAGGGGGCAGTCGATCACACCTGAAAGATTAGCATGGATTAAGATCTCCGGTATTCCACCACAACTTTGGGATGGGAAAGTTGTGGACAAAATTGGGGAGCTTTATGGGAAGGTTATACAAGGATCGGACGCAGATGAAACGGATAGCGTCATGTGCCAAAGCACGGTGGGAATCCTGGTGGATGGTTTTGAAAAGGTGTATGGTTCGGTGGTGATTGAATGGCAGGGAAGGAAATTCAGTTGTTCTGTGTCGGAAATCCGGGAAGACTGGTTGCCGGACTTTGTGTCGAAAATTACGGGAGACAGTTGGGAACCGGAAAGACCCAAAATTCGGTCGGAGGTGGCGGTGCAGGTAGAATCGGATAACGAGGAGTCGCCGGAATTTTTTCGGAATGCATGCATGGGCAATGGTGTGGGAGAAAGAAACGTCACCCCGGGTGACGTGCCTGCTCACGCGCATGCTGAAGTTGAGGATAGGTCGGCGGCGTCACGTGTGGGCCAGTCTAAGGCACGTGAAGAAAGGATCTCTAAACCGAGTATGGGAGGTGGGCCAGAGAAGAGTGATACTTACAGGTCGTTTGGGCCTGGGCAGATTGGGCCTCCGAATTCTTTTGATCTCAACAATTCCTTGTCGGGTATAAGTGGGTCGGGTGGATCCTTCAGACCCGTTCCCTCTATTTCTGATATGGTGGGGCAAATTGAGAAATTGGGTGAGCAACTCAGAAGTAGTAACCGCCCCCTTTCTTCTCAAGAACTCTTTGACCTGCAATTAGCAAACGAGGTCATTGAGGAATTGAGGATTAGGGCTTGTGAGGAAAGAAAAAGGATGGAGAGAGATCTGGAGATCGATAGAACGGTGGAGCTGGGGGAGCAGGTTAATGTCAACCTAGGTGAGTTCAGGGGGCTCGTTGATGGTCAGATTCAGGAGGAGGAGTCAAACGTTTTTCACTGATGGATCTGATGTCGGTAAACATCCGTGGGGTGGGAGATCCAAACAAAAGATCTTGGATTTCTCACATTAGGGGTAAGCATAGGATCCAATTCCTGTGCATTCAGGAAACTCAATTTTTGGATGGTAATCGGATTAGGTTCTGTGACCTGTGGGGGAAGGGGGGATCAATGAACGAGTGGATTGATGCGCGTGGGCGTTCGGGTGGAATTGCTTGTTCCTGGAATCCTTCGGTGTTCCAGGTTTCGGGGGTCCTGAAAGATGATTATTTCCTGGTGATTTCGGGGAGGGTGGTGGGGCTTCACATCCCCTTCAACATTGTGAATGTTTATTCACCTCAAGACTGGCGGGTCAAAAGGAGCATATGGGAGAAGTTGGTTGAGATTAGGTGGCGGTTAGAAGGTTTTTGGATTGTGGCAGGAGATTTCAATGAAGTAAGGGGAAAGGAGGACAGGTTGAGATCTGAGTTTAACCCTACGGGAGCAGCGGCGTTCAACGCCTTCATTGAAAGGGCTGGGCTTGAAGAATACCATATGGGAGGCCTCAAATATACGTATTCACACGGTAATGGGAAATCTTATAGTAAAATTGATCGTATTTTTGTCTGCTCTAAGTTCCAGGAAAATTGGCCGTGTGCCTCGGTGACGGCATTGCACCGTAGATGGACGGATCATTCCCCCTTGGTGCTTAAGATGACGGCAAAAGACTATGGTCCGACTCCTTTTCGCTTTCGTTCGAGTTGGTTGTCTAAAGAAGGCGTGGAGGAGATGATCAAAGACGCGATTGGGACGGAGGATATTACAGGGGATCCGGATATTAAGCTCATGAAAAAACTAAAGATGATCAAGGAGGCTACAAAACGATGGATTAAAAACTATAAGGATGAAAAGGAGGGCCGTAAAGAAAAGTTATCCAAGGAGTGTAACTGGTTTGATGAAAAGGGTGAAGATACTCCTCTGACGGATGAAGAAATCCAAAAGTGGGTTGAGACAAAAGTGGAATTAAAAGAGATAGAGGATAGGGATTTACAGGAAATGAAGGAGAAGGTTAATTGCAAGTGGATATTAGAAGGTGACTCTAATTCGGCTTTCTTTCATGGAGTGGTGAACCAGAAACTTGCTAAAGGAAGAATTAATGGGTTGGTTATAGATGACAGATGGGAAGAAGATCCTAGGAAATTAAAAAAGGAGGCTTGGAAACACTTTGGTGGTCAGTTTGCAAAAAAGGTTGAGTCCCGTCCCACTATGACGTGCAGTGGGATAAAAAAATTGTCTGAGGCCGATTGTGAGATGTTAATCGCGCCGTTTTCTAGAATGGAAGTCAAAGATGCCGTTTGGTCGTGTGGTAGCGAGAAGACTCCGGGTCCGGATGGCTTCCCATTCGGGTTCTTCAAAAGATTTTGGAGCTACTTTGAGGAGGACTTTACGAACGTCCTTGTGTGGTTTTTTGAGCATGGAAAAATTAATAGGGGTTGCGGATCCTCATTCCTCCATCTTGTTCCAAAGTCTAGGGATCCCCAAGTTTTTGGAGACTTTAGGCCGATTTGTTTGGTGGGTTGTGTTACTAAACTCATCTCGAAGGTATTGGCGAACCGGGTTAAAAGGGTGATGGGAAGTATAATATCGGATAACCAAATGGCTTTCGTGACTAATCGAAACATCATTGATGGCCCCCTTATCGTGAACGAGGTTATCTCTTGGAGTAAAAGAAGGAAAAGAAAAACGATGTTATTCAAAATCGATTTCGAAAAGGCCTATGATTCGATTGAGTGGGACTTTCTCTTGTCGATTTTGGGTCAAATGGGGTTCCCGGGGAAATGGTGTAATTGGATTAATGGCATCCTCATTTCTTCTCGTGCCTCGGTGCTCCTAAACGGATCCCCTTCTTGGGAATTCCAATGCTCGAGAGGTCTTCGGCAGGGGGATCCCTCTCTCCGTTCCTCTTCTTGGTCGTTATGGAGGCTTTCTCTTGGTTGCTTGAAAAGGCGATGTCGGTGGGCTTCTTTGATGGGTTAAAAATAGGTGGTGATGGCCCTATGTTATCCTCAATCTTGTTTGCGGACGACGCGCTTGTCTTGGGAGATTGGTCCGAACGAAACATCAGGAACCTTAATAGGCTGCTGCGTGTTTTTTATATCGTCTCGGGGTTGAAGGTAAATCTCAAAAAATGCTCCTTATTTGGGCTGAATTGCGAAAAGTGGGAGGTGGACGAAATGGCTTCTATCCTTTGTTGCATGGGGGCTGAGATCCCGACTACTCATTTGGGTCTTAATGTGGGAGGCAACTTAAACAGGTGCTCAAATTGGAACAAAGTGGTGGAGTCTATGAGCTCTATTCTCTCGAGTTGGAAAGCAAATAATTTGTCCTTGGCGGGACGTTTGGTGTTGGTTAAATCCGTCCTCGAATGTACCCCTTTATACTACTTTTCTCTCTATGTGGCGCCTAAGAAAATTTTGAAAAGGCTTGAAAGCTTGCGGCTTGCGTTTCTGTGGGGTGGAGGGGCGAAGAAGAGACCCATTTATTGGGTCAACAAGGAAACTCTTTTTAAGCCAATAGATGAGGGGGGTTTGGGAATTACACCTCTTGAAGATATGAACTTGGGGCTGATTGCTAAATGGGTGTGGAGATACAATGTCGAAAAGGACAAGTTATGGAGAAGGGTGATTGACAGTATTCACGGTAAAGGAAAAGATAGCAGCTTGGTCCCTAAATTAAAGAATGGTAGTGGGGTGTGGAGGAATATAGCTAAAGTGGAAGAGGCTTTCAAAAGGAGGGGAGTGCCTCTGGAAAACTTTATGATTAAAGAGGGAGAGAGGTGGGTGTGGAAGGGAGATAAGACAGGTTGTTTCTCTACAAAAAGTGCTAGACTCCTCCTGAAATGCAGCGTCTCTTTAGGGGAAGAAGAGGTGGTCAAATGGAACCCGTTGGTCCCTCCGAAGATAAACATCTTTTATTGGCGTGTGATGATCAAAAGGCTTGCTACTAGGACTGCGTTGATAAGAAGGGGTGTGGAGGTCGGATCGTCTTTGTGCCCGTTATGTAACGTTTCGGAGGAGGAAGAGACCCATCTCTTCACTGGTTGTTGTTGGGCTGCGATGGTATGGGCTGTGGTTGCTCAATGGACCAAGACCATGGAGTTAATTCTTTTTGATGTCCGGGACTTGTTGAGCAAGGGAGAGGCAAATGGAACAAAAAGTAAAAGTAGTCTGCTTGATGTCATTTTCAGGGCGGCGACGTGGATAATCTGGTCTTCTCGAAATGAGGCGGTGTTCAACAAAAGGAAACCGTCTATTCAAAGAATGATCGTGGAGATAAAAGCTCTAAGCTTCTCGTGGGTGTCGAATAGAGCAAAAGGATGGAAGATTTCTTGGGAAGAATGGTGTAACTTTAATTTCTAATGTTTTTGTAATGGGTTTTTGGGGCCGGTTGGAGCGCCTTGCTTTGCCGGTTCCCTGTTTTTTTAATGAAAGTGCCGTTTTAAAAAAAAAAAAAAAAAAAAAAGTAGTCTTAGTTGTCTTTCAAAAAAAACTCTCCAATTTTCATGAAAATATTCCCAAAGGCCACAATGCTACAAAACTTAATGTCCCTAAACGTAGGGTACCTAAGAAATTGTTCCGTTAAAATCTTAGCTGGCCTCCCCACCCTGCCCCCGCGATTAGGACATCACGCTGTTTCCAAAGCGCGTGAAAATCCACGCTCGCTACATAGATAATGCAGCAGCCTCCCTTATAATAGTTTCACATGCATCCCTTCATATATTGCATTATGTCAAAAAAACTCCCTTAATATTCATTCATTCATAACCGTCTCTGAAATTTAGTAGAAGTTTATTTACTTAAATGGTAAATTTTCATGGACTAAAACAAACTTGATAGTATTTTTAAGATAATACATGGTAATACACCTTAGAGATCAAAACAAGCAAACATAAAACATATCATGTAAAGATATATACATGTGTAATGAATATTGTGAGTATTATTTTACTAATGTCTATGACGGTAAATGTAGGAGATGGGGATCATAGGCATCGTCGTTAGTATGACCTAAAGCGAAATGTATTAGGTCTGAAAATATAAAAATTTTGTTGATGAAATTATGTAATAGATATCAGTAGTGATTGTGTTACTAACGTGCACTTACATGTCTTCGAAGTCTCATTCGTGAATTTAAAGGTCAATCGGTCAAACTTTGGCCATTTGGTTTCTCAACCTTCCTTCGACTTTCTCAAGTAAGTTTCGTCTTGAAAGTTGTTGTAAAACTATTTCCTTCAAAACCTTACTGTTCGTTTCTAATCATAATGCTCGAATCAAAAAGTCAAAAGTTTGTTTTCGTTTATAATTGGGGATTTCATTCTAAAATCAATTAAATTCAATGTTATTGCTTTCCAATGAGTCTAAATTTTTATATGAACTTATTATGGTGTTTCTAGAACAACAAAAACTTGTTTTAAATCATAAAGTTTGGATCTTTACCATTTGACCCGTTTAAATCAACACTTTTCTCCCATAAATTTTTATCCGGATGTTTTGGTAATGGTTTAATTATAGGATTCTGATCCGGATTATTCATAATCATGTTTATTCAGGTTAGAAGTCATAATCTTGGATAAATATGCAATTTTGTAACTTTTAGGATTGTTTTGTAATTATTGAAACTTTAGGGTAGATTTTATCATTTTAGCAAACTTATGATGTTTTTTTTTTCTGACCCTATAATTTAGGAATTCTCAAATGAGGAACTAAGTTTAATTTATTCTAAATTTGACACATAGAACGACCAATTTCTACAAATTTCACTCTAAAATGTTTTTCAATTAAATAAACGTTTTCTTGTTAATACTTGAAACAAACTGGACATGTATTAATTGGAAGGGTGACAACATCGGTAGTTAGGATCTCTATTAAAGGTAAATGTTGCGTATAAATCCGGACATACCGTCGGACCTAGATGCTTACCTGGAACGCCCTGATTAAAGTGTCGTAACCTATAGGCCAAAGCATGTTCGAAACGTCTATAGTGTTGATACAACTAAACTAATTACTTTTAACACAATTTAATATAACTCCCAAATTCCAAACCAACGTCGGACGTTAGTCATCTCGTTTCCTCGTATTCATTTTGACGGGCTAGGAACGAAGCTACTTTTCACAAGAAGAGTATTTCGGTCCAAAAGTTATTCCTAGATATAAAGACTTTAGGGTTCTTGTGGATCTCCAATAGGAGTAGAAATGAGGGGTTGTTATGTTGTGATTGGTGTCATTTCAATATTATTATGTAAGTTTTGTTTGATCTGTCTGTCTCTAACGTCTTGTTAGTTGTTGGGTTGTTTTTTTAATAAAATCATCGTTAAAAAAATATATTTATAATTTTACAGTTAAAACCATGTTTCCATCTAGGAAAAAAAAATCCCGGAGCCCAAGCTTCATCGACATCATGCACCTATCTTTGTGGCTGGTTATATTTTTGAAGCTTACACATGCCTAAAATTAGGTGCAACGTAACGTATGTTATCTTTTCCGCTAATGCACTCAACTATCTAGTTGGAAATTGTGTAATATGCCAGCCTTTTTTTAGTTTTCTTAGTTTTATTTTGGTTTTTATTTGGCTATATGCCTATATATATCTTATAATTGTTGCAAAAGGATAACATAATGATAAAATAATCGTTGTTTAAAATAAAATTATAGGTTCAAATCCTATATATATATAAAAAACGTATGTGATTGATGATTTAACTGTTAAAAATATATAATTCTTAAATAGTGACGGCTTTGTTTGATATTCTATTTAGTGCTTGACAATTTATTTAAAAAAGAAAAAGCAGATTATCAATTTAACTAAATAGACTCTTTATTATAAAATAGATTTTATATCCTATCGTAAATACAAGCATATTTTGTAGATTTTAGTGTTTTACGGGTTTAATATTTATGTAAAAGTATGACAATTAATGGTTATAATTGTGGTTTATATAGTCACATAAATAAAAAAACCATTAACAAAACCCTTTCCTTCGGCGGGAGGATTACATTGATTAAAAGTGTGTTGGATAGCCTCCCAACATTCTTTTTCTCGTTGTATAAAGCTCCTAAAGGTGTGTTGGAGGAGTTAGATCGTATTCGGATGCGATTTCTTTGGGGTGGTACGGGGGAAGATAAGAAAATTCATTGGGTTAAAAAAGAGGAGGTTTGCATGCCCAAGGAGAAAGGGGGTTTGGGGTTGGTTGATCTCGAGGTGTTTAACTTAAGTCTTATTTCTAAATGGTTGTGGAGATTAAAAAAGGAGGACGGGAGGTTGTGGACGCGGGTCATCAAGTCTATACATGTGGTCTCAAATAGAGTTTTGTTCTTTCCTTGTAAGCTTTCGATTTGTGGAGTTTGGAAGAGTATCATTTCGGTCAACGATGTTCTAAGACAAAAAGAGATCGACATGGAGAATTATATGTCTTTTAGAGATGAGCATTGGTGTTGGATCAGTGACGAGGGGGACGGGTTTTGTGCGGCGGAATCCGACGGAAATTAGTGAATGGTAACGTCCCTGATGGTGCGAATAAGTTGGATTGGAATTGTTTAATCCCGCTTAAAATAAATGCTTTTATGTGGAGGGTGCAAAGGGGTCGAATTGCTACTTTTGATGAACTCAAGAAAAGGGGGATTCGGATTGATAACGAGACGTGTTGTCTTTGTAAAGAGGGAATGGAGTCGGTGTTACATTTGTTTACGGGATGCTTTTTTGCGACTATCATTTGGCAACGGCTTATGGAGTGGTTAAAGCTTCCTAGTTTTTGGGCTTTGTCGATTGATGATGTGGTCCAGTTTCATGATTCCAATGGGGTTGCAAAAGAGAAAAGCGGTTTCGTTCAAGCGGTGATTTACACGGCTTGTTGGAGTTTATGGAGAGAACGGAATGAAGTCATTTTTCGGGGAAAGGAGCCGACCATTAATAGTGTTATTTGTAATATTAAATGTTTGGTGTCTCTTTGGTGTACAAATAGGAGTAGAAAGGCGATTGATTGAAACAATTTAGGGGTGATGTAGGATGGTGTTTCTCTGGGCTAGCCCCTTGCTAGGTCGGTTGTTTTGTGTTGTTAATAAACTTGCTGTTCAAAAAAAAAAAACTCTTTTACTAATGCTCTTAATGCACATGTACTCTTGAGTAATGAATAAAAAATTTTGAATGTCAAATATCCGGTTATGACAAACGATGCTACCCACGACATGCTGCAATCATAGTCCGTGTGAGTAACCATGAACCTCTGTGTTGCACATCCATCCACATAAAACTCACCGCCTAAAGACCCACCGTGGTAAAACCTCTGACCCATCTCAATAATATTTTATATTTTTTTGTATCAAGTGGAATTTGAACCCTTGACCTCCACATAGAAAGGTAAAGGGATATTCACTCCACCAAATATTGGAGAATTCTTAAGTCATGATAATTAGTCACAACCGTCACCCAAGTTGCCACTCATGGAGTTATATTGATCACCGCTACGAATGTTCCCCGTTAGACCTCACCAGAGGCATTGTCACTTGGCCACCGCTAGGAGTTATATCAATAAGGCGATGCCCCTTTAAAACCCCTTGGTTACTAAGGTTCTTGTATTTGGACAATTTGTTGGTAAAGTAATGGTTTCTTAACCAACAAGTTATGGGTCAATTTAAATTCTATAAAGAACGGGTGTCATGATTTTAAAAGTTCAAAAATTATAAAAAAAAAAAAAAACTAGGTTTCTTTCATTTGAACAAGTTTTATTATTATTTTCATCACTATTAAATAAGGTAAAATAACATTAAAATCATCAAAATATTTGTCTACAGATAATTAAATATAATAGATAAGCGGCCATACATTAATCAACTATCCCACTCTCTTTTTAACCAATAATTATTATTACTTTGCCTATATAATATATAATTATAAAAGTTGGCTCTATTTCTCATTTTACCGTTATCACTAGCTTTTTACCATTTTGTCATATTTTCTTTTAATACTTTTTTTATATCTTTGCTACATTAAATCGAGGAAAATAAATTTTTTATCTTAAAACAACGAGTTTAGCACATAAATTTGTAGTCTAATGCGTATAGTCGTGTAACATAACTTTTAGTTCATAAAGAGGGGCGGATCTAGCATATAAGTATCGGGAACCTAGTGACTTTTGAATTTTAGTAGAAGTATATATAAAAAAATATAAGTGAATTCATATATATTATTAGGCTATCCGTAGTGGTGACAAGGAGCTTGATCACATAAATGTAGTGGTTAAAGGCTTAAAACCCTCTTCAAGCGCAATAATCATTACATAATCCCTCAAACTCTCTCCTTCTTGGGCGGTAGTGGTGCGTGAAGGGGCGCGAAAAATGGGTTTTCAAGCCCACTACGGATAGCCTTATAGTGAATCCTAAGAAATGAAATATTCTCTAGTGCAGTAGTTTTGGGTTCTTTAATTGTTGTAAATGTCGTGAGTTCTAGTCTTGTTAGTGGCCTGTATTTTTATTTTTTACCGATACCAGACTAATATTATTAAAAAATTACTGTAGAGAGAGAGATTTGAACTTGAGTTCTACCAATAAAACAAACAAAGATTTGAGCACTTGATCTACAATTCAAATTAATCTTCTAGCGCTATTTAATTTATTTAAAAAGAACAAAATTTGACATGTTCTTTTTTGCTTTTCAATTTTTTTTTTCTCTCTTTTAGAAAAGTTTTTTTTTGGTTAATTTCACGTATGTAAATAGCATATATTCGTATTGTTATTGTTTAATTAATCATACCCGAACTGAACCTACTAAAAAGTAAACCAACTGAATAAAAATCCGAAATCCGAAATCCACCCCTGCTCATAGACTCAACACCTTGATCTCTGGTATCTAATTTTGACTTTAACGTAAGCTTTTTCTATTTTCAGTTGCGTCGTTTGAGCTTGGCAAAGGAGATGGCCTTCCTTTGGTAGTGTAATACGTACACATAGATTTCCTTCGGTACAGTAGTGTAACATAGTTTTTGGTTTAAAACATTTTTGTCGTTACACATTTTTCTATTTGCATTCTCTTTTCGTATCGTTACATAATACGATGATTTTTTTTATATCAACGTTATCTCCACAGTAACACACAGATGACAAATTAAATTATTAAATTATTAAATTATTAACCACAATAGACAAGTGTTGAAGTGTATCATATAAAGTTAAAAACTATTCTATTCTAGGTCAAACTAAAACCGAAAATGGTCGGCAAATAATAAGATGCATAGTATGGTATTTACTATTTACCATCAAGAATCATGTGATGGTCACTAATTCACTATGTAACTACAAGGACCAAAAATGTAAACTCTTGATTATCAAACGGCCAAATTGTAACATTTTTTATTTTTTAATCTTTATCCATCCCCAAACCACAGGCATCGCTGTTTTGACTGTCATAAAGCAGAACCCACATCCCAAAAGCTGACTTGGCCATCCCTATTTGCCAGCTCATCTCCATCTTCATCTTCCACCACAAGAAACAGAGCTCCCCCATAAAACCCCCCCACCCTTCCCCATTTCCCCAAAATTTCTCTCCATTCTCTCTCTAGAACTCTAAATTTCAAAAAACACACAAAAAGAACAAAAATGGTTCATTATCAAAGATTTATTCAGCTCAGAAAAGGGGTTACAGTTGCCACACCTTATGTTGATGAAGAAGATGCATGTGTTCATATGAGTGGTTGTAACAAGAAATCGAAGCCGAAATTTGTGTTCTTTGTTCTGTTTTGCACGCTTCTTTCTACTTGCTTGATTCTTGCCCCTCATCTTCTTCCGTTCCCCTCTTCTCCTCTCTCTCTTCTCTGTAAGTTTTCACTCTGTTTTCCCCCTTTTCTGTTTCACTCTGTTTTACTCTGTTTTTAATCTCTCTCTTTTTGTGGTTTACAGATCCATCTGGAGGTGAGCAAGAATCGATTTCTGAACCTACGAGTAATCTTTGCTCTTCTGTATCAAACGGTTAGTGATTATTCGGTTTTTACGTGTTTGATTTTGCTGTAAATTTGGTGAAAAAATCGATTTTAATGGTGGTTTTTTGTTCTTTTTTTTTGGGTTGATTTACAGGGAGTATGTGTTGCGATAGAAGCAGTATTCGATCGGATTTGTGTGTGATGAAAGGCGATATAAGAACGCATTCGTCTTCTTTCTCTGTATTTCTTTACAGCTCGAAAAACTCCGGCGCCGGAACAGAGGAATTCCGGCGAGAAAAGATCAGGCCGTACACTCGGAAATGGGAGGCGTCCACTATGTCGACAATTGACGAAATTACCCTTGTGGCCAAGAAACAGAATATTTCAGATGATTTTCATAAATGCGACGTGAATCATGAAGTTCCGGCGGTTTTCTTCTCCACCGGAGGATACACCGGAAATGTTTATCATGAATTTAACGACGGTTTGATTCCGCTTTATATAACTTCTCAGAAATACAACAAGAAAGTTGTGTTTGTGATTCTTGAATATCATGATTGGTGGATCACCAAATATGGTAATCTCCTCACACATCTTTCCGATTTCGAACCGATCGATTTCACCGGCGATAAGAGGACTCATTGCTTCCCGGAATCGATTATCGGGCTTCGAATTCACGATGAGCTTACCGTCGATTCGTCGTTGATGGAAGGTCGAAAAACGATTCAAGATTTTCGCGACGTGTTGGACAAGGGGTACACACCGAGAATCCGGGATCTTATTCGGGAAGAAGAGCGGGAAAATCTCGAATCGAAAAACCCGATAAAGCTCGTTGGGAATGTCGAAAAACCGAAGCTCGTGATCATATCGAGAAACGGGTCACGCGCGATAATGAACGAAAACGCGTTGGTGAGAACGGCTACGAAAATCGGGTTCTCGGTAACCGTTCTGAAGCCGGAGCGGACTTCGGAGCTCGCGAGAATTTACCGGGAACTTAACTCGAGTGATGTCATGGTAGGTGTTCATGGCGCCGCCATGACTCATTTTTTGTTTATGAGACCGGGCTCGGTCTTCATCCAAGTTGTTCCTCTAGGTACCACTTGGGCTGCCGAGACGTATTATGGGGAACCCGCGAAAAAGCTTGGATTACGATACATTGGGTATGAGATTCTACCACGGGAGAGCTCGTTGTATGAGGACTACGAGAGTAACGACCCTGTTTTAAGAGACCCGAATAGCGTAAATGATAGAGGGTGGGAGTTTACGAAAAAGATTTATCTTGACCGACAGAAAGTGCGATTAAATCTCGCGCGATTTAGGAAGCGTTTGGTTCGATCGTATATTTACACGATGAGGAAGAGGAATGGGATGGTGCGGTCACAATGACATCGAGGAACATGTAAAACGTAACGAAATGTATAAGTTTAGGATATTGTATGAATGTATATGAGCTATATCGTAGGAAAATTAGATAAAATGTTACTATATTGGTTAATTCTTTAATTTCATACTTGAATAAAAATAATTGTTGATCATATATATTTGCCTAAAAATAATATTCAAGTTTAGTTATTGGTTTTAAAGGAAGTTATCATAGACGGTAATTTCTAAGATGTTCAAAACATGACATACGCCTAAATCGTATAAGCGAATGATCCAAGCGAGGAGATTTTCTTATCAGTGAGTTTTGTTTTGATGAGGATTAGAGATAATCGGGTGGATGGTGTAGTCCGTCGGTGATTCAAATTTAACGTTAAAAAAAAAGTGGTTTAGGTTATGCATTTAGAAAAATTAAAATATGTGGTTTGGGGTTCAAGTCTTATTGATAACAAAAAATAGGGATTTCTTATCTATGATGAGTTTCTTTTGAGTATGGTTTCTAGGTCATGGACTTAAAAATGTAGATTATCGGGTGGACCAATGACCATCATAATTCAAATTTGTCATTAAAATTGTGTAACTGTATGAATATAATTAGGTTTTGAGTTGTTTTTTTAAGGTTTTGAGCTGTTATTTTTAGCTGACTATTTAGCTAAACGAGTTATGTTTAATTTGATTTTTTAATCTTTTTAGTTAAAGAGATTAAGTCATGAATCCACTTAAAATTATAATAGGACATGAAAATTTACTTTATACGGGTTAAGGTATGGTTGTATATTTATGAAGATATCGTTGTTGCCAACATCAATCTTTTATACTAAGGTGGGATTGCAAAAGTATAAAACTCTCCGGCAGACGTTCAAATTCAAAGAAAGCAATCACGATTTGAGGAGTGGTGGAGGACCCGCTGGTTTATGACCAGTCCAAGCCTCCAAGGGTACAAAGATTTAACAAGTTATATTTATAACGAGAGTCTCGTGTTGTAGAAGCGGTTGGTCAGAAGATCAATTTGTTATAGAAACAAGGAACCGATACATGGTTAATCCTCAAAATTAGAAATTAACTACTTTTTCTGTATGAAGTATAGAGACTCTTTAAAGACCACTCAAAGTACGCCGGTTCTACAAAAGTTCAGGGCAACTAGCTTAAAAAAATCAAGACAACAAGCACGGAGGAGTATGCCCAAGAAATTTGATGTGGAAATAATGGGGTATTTGTGAAAAAAAGCAATTTAGGCAACGTTATGGTAAAAAAAAACTGTTAGTAAGAAGGGCTGCTAATTTGAAATGTTTACTAGGACTGTTTGTAAGAATAAGAGATATATTGGATATGATGATATTATATATATTAAGTTTCTTGAGTTTAGAGACTTATTGTCTTTAACACAAATAAACATATCAACATATCAGTCATGTTTAGGTTCATTGATCCAATCCGTAAACTCACAAGAATTCTCATAATGTTGTTTGATTAAATATATAATTGTTTTAATGTTTTGTGTCACATAATTTAACCAAAATGAACATAGTTGGTATCGTTTAATAAAAAAATATTTAATCAGTATAAGCATTTGATTAAAACACTTCATCACTATCCATTATGATGTTGTACATTATGCATCTTAAGTAGTAATTTGTTTGGTTGCTTTGGTGATGGGAATCTGGTTCTTGTTGAAAAAACAATTGGGTTTGAGCTGGTTTTTTATTCCAATGATAAAGGAATGCTCAAAGGAGGTTGTACTTTATGCATCGTTAGTTGTGCCCCAATGGTTGGTTTGGAAGTGGGTGTCATTGTTTTATCTTCTTTATTATTATCCATGTTAATCATGAAAAGGGACTGTTGCTGGTTTTTGAACGTTACTATGCACAGCTTTTTGATCATATTCTTGTTTCTTTTAATAGGATATAAGTTAATTAATTTTACCTTCTCATCTTTTTACCGTGTGGCTACCGGTGTAAACGAGTTGAAATGAGCCCAATCTATATAAACTCAAGCTCGGTTCTTTAGATTCAAGAGGGATCAAGTTTCAGCTTGGCTCGTTGAAAGCTATATCTTTAAAACGCAAGCTTGGTTCGTCAGAAATCATTTAAAATTCAGACCGTCTTAAGTTCGGCTCGTTTATTATTTAATTATCTTGTTTTTATATTTTTTTTGAAATAATTTGAATAAATATACATAATTATACTTTTATACTTAACATAATAGATATTGGTTAATTATACCATCATAATCTTATATATAATAATTAATGTTTTTTTAAATATTACTTAACATTATTTAATTGATTAAATAAAACTTATATAAATAAAATACTATTTAGTTTTGGGAGTTGCTCTTGTTCAATATGTAAAGCTCTGGCTCAAACTTCAGCTCTTTGTTAAACTAGTTATATTTCAGAACTTAAGCTTAGGTACAAGCTAGCTTGTTTATGTTTAGCTTATTCAGGATTTTTACCAATCAAATCTCGAGTAGCTTATGAGCCGG
>JBCNJP010000016.1:7138418-7155418 GCA_039602395.1 Deinandra increscens subsp. villosa
GTTAATGCAAATAGTGCTGAGTATTTGATACTTTGTTGTTACTATATCTTTGAAAATCAAGCTTTTACATTATACATAAGAACTCAATATTGCTTAAGTAAAGTGAAATATAACTTTAATTCCGCAGGGTTATATTTGCAAGTAAAGGGCTTTGTTTAAGTTCAACTCTAACTTTTAACGATCATACATAGCCACTAGTTTATATATATGGAAAACCCCCCATGAATTATAGTGGTCCCCACTTGAAATTAGTGGTTAAGATTTAGTTCTCAAAAGTTGTCAAAACAAATAGTTCTCATTTGAACCTAACCATATATATATATATATATATATATATATATATATATATATATATATTACTATATATAATACATATTGCCTTAAAGGGCATTTTCGTCATGAAAAATGCTTAATCCTTAAGACGCGTACAAATGGTTTAGCTTAGTGTACAAGTATTTAAAGCATGAAAAGTTAATTATCACACTTAAACAAACAAATCTGTTCAAAACACGGGGATAAAATGGTAAATAACGAGGTTTTGAACCCCTAAATCTCTAGCGCAGAGACTCCCTTTTGCACGCTTCTGTCGCTCTCCTCTTCAATTGGGCAAACAATTGAATCGCATTGGAACCAACCATCTTTCTAGCCATCTCTCCCCTTTCGATTGGCAGACGCTTCAATGCTCCTCTATCTTTGTTCTTCAGCCGTGCGATTGCAATCATCATTCATTGGAAGGTTGCGATGAAGGACGCCAATTGTAATGAGATTCAAACTGGAAGCGCTCTAATCAATTCCGAGAGTCTATAAATTGACTGCACCCTCTCAATTTCGTTTCACCATCTCCATCTTCATTGACACTCATTCGGATTTGTAGCCCCATCTAAGGTAACATTCTAATTTCTGATTTGAAGCTTCATCTAATGTTCTACCACCGAAGCTTCTGTTCAAAGATACACCACTTTTAAGGTAAGATTTCTTGTACTAATTTTGTAGTTGATTTGTTAGACAAATTTGTTTTTGTGCTACAATTTCATGAATCGACTTATGTTTCGGATGATTCTGTGCTTGAATCTATTAATCGTCCTTGAATCTGTGATTTCCGTCACGCACAACTAAGATTATGTTATGCCAATATGCCTTTATCATAGAATTGCAAGTTTTCATCGATTTTTACATTGACTGTAATTGTTTAGACACACAAGTTTGATGATAGAATCAGGACCAAGAAACTAGTGGATTATAGCATCAGAGTTGAAGAACAACAACTATTGAAGGTATGTTTCTCTATTTCGTGCTTTGATATTAATAATCCAGTTAGGTTTTTAGGCCTTTTAGATTCTTTGTTTGGTTTTAAATGCAGGTTGTTAAAGTAGCATAGTACATGTCTCTGTTTCATCGTCCACTCTTCGATACGGTTAGTGGTTTTCTTGTTAGGATTGTACCCTTATGGCATTAATACTCCTTTGATGATTTTTCCGCACTTGTTTGGTTCTTCATTTCCGGTTTAATGTGTTGCAGGTTCTGACTAGGGTTCTCTTTACGTATCACCTTCCACTGTATATCACAACTTCTATCTCCAAAAGGTTTGTTTTTGTTGGAAGATTCCCCTATTTTGGTTGTTGCTAAAAGTGATGAGACTGATTTCGGATTTGATTCTTAAAATTGACGCTTCATTCTTCTATTTACAACTAGGTACATAGAATCAACATGTTCTTTTCTTTCGATCCCGTATCTGTCACACTCAACCTAATTATTAAGGTAAAAATTGTGCTTCTCTATTAATTTGTTTGGTTTTGGTTTTGGTTTTGGATCACATGGATGATGGTTTGATTTCATCAAAACATAATATTTCTTGTGGTTTTTGTGTTATTGTCATAAAACACTCTTCAATTTTTGTGGTTTTTGTCATAATTTGGTCCTGTTTTGGGAGTGAAGTAGCTTTTATGAAGGATCTGTGGGTTTTAACAAGAATGATGTTTAGCAAGCACAAGAGTTTGAATAATCAGTCACTTATTCGTTAATTGAATATAAGCTTATAACTGAATTCTTATTGGAGACCAACACAAGACTGGGTCCTGATAATCACCTCTGCAGAACTTTCTGAACACATGTATAGGTGAGAGAGAATATAATACGTTATCTACAAGGGGCTGGAGCCAAATCATAAGCTGATTAACTGAAATTTAACTTGTTTGTGTAGACAAAAAGATTACTATATTCCAATAGCAGCTTCTTCTCACAGTTGTACTCAATTTTTGTAGTTACCAGGGTACATACATAAATAATCAAATGGTGAGTCCTCTTACATCCATCATCTCTAAAACAAGTTTTGGTGTAGCTTCTGCACATGTACATACATAACCCGTTTGACCCATTTCCACTAATGGGGTTCTAAAACTTAATCTTCATATCAATATTTTTATTATCTATTTTGCATTAACATATAGTTAGTTTTCAATATAATATAAGTAACGGCAGTACATTGAACTCCAGTAATTTAATTCACTAACAGTAATTTTATAAT
Source organism: Deinandra increscens subsp. villosa (assembly GCA_039602395.1). Lineage (NCBI taxonomy): Eukaryota > Viridiplantae > Streptophyta > Magnoliopsida > Asterales > Asteraceae > Deinandra > Deinandra increscens. Next base: position 7,140,943 of record JBCNJP010000016.1, read on the forward strand.
CAAGTCAATCTACTTATTTTTTCAAAATAAAAACCTGACATTTTATAAGTATTATTTTTAATTTTTTTGTGAGTTTATTGTTTTAAGACCTTTATTTCAGGGAGTGCCATATTTTAAGGTTATCTAAATCTCTCTAATGTGTTTGATGAGGATGGTACATGTTTTTAAATGTATTTTTAAACAGTAACCTTTTACTTATTTGATGTATATTTACTTAATTGTAAAATAGAACTAAATAATGTTCATTTAGCAACAAAACTTAGATTGTACATTTATATTATATTGTAGTTTCTCACTTGGGTTCTAATGTTCTACAAAGTCTCAGATGGTATATTGTGGTTTTGCCGAATGATTGGGGCAGCACAAAGCCGCTCATGGTGGAAGACGATAAGGAGTTCTTAGAGAAGAAGAATAAGTTGCAGGCTTTTTTGAGCAAGAATTGAGTAATGTATCGCAGAAGGTGTGTTGTTTGATCTTGTAATTTTCTAAAATGAGTTGGTTTTGCAGGAGTCTGTTTGATCATATTCTTGCATGACGAATCTCTTGTTAAATCTCAGCAAGACATCGGGAGGACGTTGGGTTCCGACATCACACTCTTTACTTATTGGGATTCACGTTCATCAAACTAACAAAAATTGTTAAGTAAGGCACAAATTTGTTCCATAATATCTCAGTTTTGACATCACACTCTTACTTCGAGTAAAAATGTGAAGTAACTATGTTTTTGGTATTGGTTGAATCCGATGCGGAACACTTTTTTCCATTTTTATTAAACAATTACTGGCTATTAGATTATTTCAGCAATTGGTTTAGTTTTCTGAGTTACAAGATTTGAGGTTCTACAAATTATAAACACACTTTGGTAACTTTCAAATTGTTAGACACTGTTCTTTAAGTGAAGTTCTTTTAATGCCCCCTTTTAGCCCATTAGGTAATAAACATAATGGAAATCAAGTTATCTTCTTGAATAAATTGATCACCTTTACTTTCAAGAAATTGTTAATATTTTGCAGCTTGAACATCAATGCGTAGGAGTTCTTGATCAGCCTTGTTTTCTTAGGTGCTTCATGGTAAATGGACATGTCAAATATCTTTTAATTTCATGATTTTTTCTCATCAACATTACATATGTTTCTGATTAACATTGTTGGGGGGTGGCAATTTGATCTGATTTAATTCAAAGTTGCAATCCGGTCGAGTTTGGTTGGTGCTTCTTGTTTAAATCTTCAAAGCTTAGTTCAAATCTAGATGAGAAAACATGTTAGTGGTGGTCAAAAGCACTAAGAAGTGTTTTCGAATGCTCACCTTATAAATCACTTTACTAATAAAGAAACGAAAATTAATTTTTATGCCAACGAATGTCTTTCACCCGAATCTAATGGGTAAACAGTTAGGTGTGTTAATATACTTCTTTTGAGGTTCAAATTAGTTAAAAAGTTGGCTTGTTTTGCTTACTGCAGGATAAACTAGATGAGTACCTTGGAGTGATGGTAACTGTGAATAACGAGTATCCTGATTGATCAAACGTTTGCTGAATGCATAGACTCTTTTATCGGAGTCGTCAAACTTAAATTTTAGGATCGAAAAGCTTGAAGCAGCCTTGTCCAAGATATTTGGTTTTCTACAATTTTAAGTGGTTATATATTTAAGATTTTACTTTTAAAATATGTAATATGTCATCCTTATCATTTAATTTATTTCCAGAGCTTGTTAAAGTTTTCATGTTCTCGACCTTATATTAATCTACATTGTGTATTTTGAAGGTCATTTGGATTTAGGTCATGTAGTACTAGCTATGATCCCATGTGACGACAAATCATTCCTTTACAAATCCCCTGTGATATTAAAAATAGATGGTTTTAAAATTCTGAGGACGAGTGAAGTTACAGTTTTCACTCCTCAGTTGAAGTTTCTGAATTGATACATACAACCCCTTTAGTGAAACGTACATGAAGTGCAGGTACGTACACTCACCCTCATACCTTTATATAAAAGAAGTAAATGTGACGTAACTTGGTTACTTTAGTTTAAAATTGGGATTAAGTAGTGTAAACATAATTAATGCTCAAGCACTCCAATATGTTTACATGTAATGTTCGCGTGATTATTCAATTTGGTCTCTTATTATTGTTGATAATAGAAGTGGTTATAACATTTATGGTACGACTTTAACCTCGATCTTCCAAAGATAATATATACGCTTTGAGTATATAGAAAGAACAGAAAAGGAAGAGACGTATAATACAAATATTATAAAAAGGTTAATAAACTAACAGAAAACAAGTATCACGTTGATTGATTGTCGCTGCCGCCGCATCGCGCGGGTTGTAAATTGTCGTCACTGTCGAACACACGAACACAAGAAAAATAACGCGCTATAAGCTGTCGCCCGCCGCAACGCGCGGGTACCCCACTAGTATATATATATATATATATATATATATTACTATATATAATACATATTGCCCTAAAGGGCATTTTCGTCATGAAAAATGCTTAATCCTTAAGACGCGTACAAATAGTTGTGCAGCATGTACAAGTCATTAAAGCCCTTAGACCATTGATCTCTTTAATCCTTCAACTCAATCCACTTTTCTTCATTTAATCATTCTTTCATCCTCGATCGAAAACACAAGCCTGCAGACACTCTTTTCAGCCGACTTCGTTTACACGCTTCTTCATCACTCTCTCCCCTTCGATTGGGCAACGGTTCACTGCTCCTCCATCTTCGTTCTTCAACCGCATCTTCATTTCGTAATTTGATTGGGCAACGGTCCACGCTTCTTCATCCCTCTCTCCCTTATAAATTCACGGCACCATCTTCATGACCTTGAAGCCACAACCCCAAAATCCCAAACGAAATGAGAATAAGGCTGGCTATCATCATCGCTTCAAAACCTTGAAGACACAACCCCAAAATCCCAATCATAGCATCCATTATTGTCTCATCGGTTGGATAGCAAGGTGAGTTTTTCCCTATTGGTTATTTCATTAATCCGTCAATTGATTTTTTTTTGTCTTGCGATTTGCTGTTTGGGTATGAAATTAGTGGTTAATTCGTCGATTAATTTAGTTCTTTGCATTTTGTTTTGCCATGGCGGAGATACGTAGCGTGACAAAGAGAAGAGAGAGAGATCAGATTCAAAGCTTTAACCACAGGGTTATCCCTCGCTGTGTGTAAGCTTCTTCTCCGCTAATTGTTTGTTTTTTATGTTTGTTACTGTTATGGAGACCACCTGCTATGTTATACGCCCTTACGATAATGAATCTAGGTCAGTTTCGCTCTCTTTTTTTTCTCTCAACCTAAGAAATCAATCGCCGCCCATTGAATTTCATCATCGTCATGTGTACCGGAGGTTTTATTGTTTGGCTTTGCTCTGTGACTTCGCTTTTCCGTTTTTTACCATTATAGCTGATTTCTGCTCCTTAATAATGTACTTTAATTTCTTTCCTTATGAAAATCTGATATCAACATACCAAGAATCCTAGCCAAGGTTCCAGATCTTTGATAAATTATGTTTTTATAAAAGTGTTGTATTGAGGCATGATTTCTTACCTTTTGTGATTTCTCTTGGTATTGTTTTATATATGTTTTTTTTGTCCTCCTATTCTATGATGAATTCTGTAAATTATTTTGCTTACCAGTGTAATTTCTTAAACTTGCAGATTATATGTGTGGAGGTTGTTTCATGGCTTTGGAACATATCTACTCCTTTGGTTGGCCCTGTTCAATCGCTTATGAAAAACATATCTACTCCTTAATACACATTTTTTTTGCTTATGTTCCTGCATATTTATCTGTTAGTCGTTTCATGGCAGCTGATTGTTATCCAGGATATCAATTTAAACATACATTAGTGGCGGACGCTTTATAAAAACCATAGACAGGTTTGTATGGGTTCACTACAATAATTAATCTTTTGTTCTCATTTAATAGTTGTTGCTTTTATGTAACTAATCGATTGGTGTAGCTCTAAATCAAACACCTACGCTTTCAAACGATCATAACTTTGCAAATCCAATCGACTATACAAGTAGCCACCCCGCAACGAAATGTTCGAAATTGGCTTCTTAAGGAGGTTGATATCATGTGCGTTCAAATTTCATTTCAGGTACGGTTTCCTCAATCTATTTGATGTTTAAAGCCACTGTTTCTCTCTTTTTATAATCTAAGAGGTATTATTTGTTGCTTAAATTTGATGTCCATTACTGCAGGTCTGGTCATGGTAACTAATCAACGTGTTGTTGGTTTAAAACAAGAGTCTTGGTTGATTAATGGTTTCTACAAGTCAGTGTGGTTTATTTCTATTGCAAGATCAAATTTCCTTACCACCCATCACTGCACTAGGTACTGTATTGGGCTGGAAATTTTACATCAATGTTTTGACAGCTAGAGTTCATAGTAGTGTGTAAAATGATAATCCTCTAAGTATGGCCTCTAATCACAAATTCTTGGAAAAAAATCTCTTTCTAGAAAGCTCGCAACATCGCGTTTAACAGGTAATTAAGTAGACTAACTGCCACAAAAGCACATGCTTCGTCCAGGAGCTATGTTGGTAATAAATATCATTTTGTTTGTTGTCACATATTGTGTTCAAAGTCTGTGCCAGCATCCGCTAGCAAAAACATAAATGCAACTTCTAATGCTATGGGTAATCCTTTTTTTTGTTTCTAGACTTGATGTAGAATCAACTAACCATTTCTCTGTTTTTGCTTACTTAGCATATAAGTTTCTTTAAAAACACAAAATGAATGCTCAATATGGCATATATTTAACATCTCATTGTTTTATCTTTTTTGATAAAAATATTTAACATTTAATCTATAAGGTTTAATTTTAGATGAGTACATTTCTGTTAGTTTTTTTTACAAACCTTTTGAGTCTAGAGGGTTTTGTATGCCTGTACTTCTAATAATCAAAAGATGAGCTTATTGAGATGACACTCAGTTAGTATGATGAAGTAGTTGCATTGTCTAAAGTCTAAACTGGTTTTATTCAATGTCAAGAATAAATTTTAGTCATAAAGAGACATTAGACTAATTTGATGTGACAAGAAATTTGGTCCTAATTAATGATTGCTGATCATGGGTTTTCTCAAAATTTGATTGTTTATCTTAGACCAATTCTGAAGTGCATGCGCTTGGTTATGGATTGATATGCACCTGATATGGACGTATGGAGATCATAAGAGAAGACAAGAGACAATGTGCATGAATATGTTATGTAGAATGAAGGACACTAATACTTGCATATTGTGAACTCAATGATGAAGAAGGTCCTAGCCGCTGAATAGAAAAGGTAACTTGAAAAGGGCAAAGGGTATGTAGGCATTTTTCTATTGTTCTCAAAACTAATTTTAGATAAATAGGTTGAAAGTCATACAAGTGCGTTTATAGTACGTAAAATCTGCCATATCATTTTATTTAGAAGATTAGTTCATTGCTACAATGATAAAACCTTAGTAGCTATGTCCATTTAAATGGGTCATCCGAACCCTGATCTAACCTAACCTTTACAAAAATATTGTCTTGACCAGTCACGCAACTGCCCTTTTGAAGCGACCTCTATTTCCAACTGTAACAGCAGGAATCGAAGCACCAACATTTGAACTCGAGCCCTTAAAACCATCAGCTCCCAAAACAGACTTCGAACAAACCAATTTTGCACTAGCATCCACACTCTTCGGATTAGATTTAAAACTTGCAGCTAGCAGCCACACTAGGAGAAGGCCTTCAAAGCATTTGAATTTGAAAAATCACACTTGCCAATCTTTCTATCTAAATCATTAGGGGCCTTTCTACCATCAGCCTTCTGAACTTTCTGACCACCAGCAATAGTAGGGGACTGAACCAATATCTCATTACTAAGACCCTGACCTGTATCAACTTTCCCAGCAGCAGGTTTAGGACCCTTATAGCCCTTCAATCTATCAAAATCACTAACTCTAGCATGTTTACCATCGGTATAGAAGTTAACTTTTAGAAGAATTTTTTGGAAGTTTGATAAAAGCTACATAAAATTATGAAAAATGAATCCATTTGAAAGGAAAAAAAAAAGAGTAAATTTATGAAAAATGCATGTTTCTGGTATTATTTTCTTGGGGTACCGTATGGTGTTTTTTAGGCCTATAAACATACCTCCTCAGAAGGGTAATAATCCATCCTCCCCGTTTATGTTTAACGCTTGTTATTTTGTTGGCGATTAACCATAACTAAGCATGTAGGGAAAAACTTAATTCCATGAACCTATTGCTTTACCTGGTATGTTTAAAACACACACACACACACTAATATATATATTTTTCCCACATAATTGCAGGTGCTAGGAAATGCTAAATGAGTAGTTGCTATGGTGGTGTCAATATTGATATTTCAGAAGAGGGCCACTAAATGAATCTCCTTTATCGGTTGACTGTGACCCAAGTTTGTTTGAGATAAATTTTTTGGGTGTATTCTATTGCGTTTATATGAAGTGAGCATGAATCTGGTTGCAATTTGAGATAAATTAGCATGTTTTTGTCGTTAATGTGTATATTATGTTGATTGATTTGATCATTTCGTTTGTCAATGGGATCAATAGATGATCCTTTTTTTTAAATAGACGTAGAAGATTCTTAAATGATGTACTATTGATGTGGAGGGGATCAAATTATAGTGAATTTAGCTTCTTTTAATTTAATTCACCTTCTTTTTAAATTGAGTATGGAGAAAAGATCGACCTATGCGTACCTAGAAACAAAAGAACAAGGGGTGACCTCATTTGAATTCAGGGGTTTTTTATTTTTTATATTTTTGAGGTTTGACTTATCTTCTCTTGAAAGGGTTGAGTTTAATTAGCAGCATTAAGTCTAAATCACAGACGTTCAAGGGTATTTGTATGTGCGACAGGTTGAGGTTGTATCTGACAGACGTTCTGAGATAATGTCTAAAACACACTAATAAAAATTGGTTTATTAATCTGATTTGTTTTTATCAGCCATTATCTATATATTCTGTTTACATTTGACTTGATGCTTTCTTCCTGTTTTCGGATTGTTTTTCAAATATTACTATGTTTATGACCAGTTACCTTACATTATTTGCATATGCGTTATTATTTAATTGTGATGTGGAAGGCTAATAACATAAATAGACAATATTGATGCTACAAATAAGAAAACTAATATATCACAAGAAAACAAGTATGGCCATAGTCGACACCACCGCGTCACGCTATAAATTGCCACCCGCCGCAACGCGCGGGTACCCCACTATAGTTAATATAAGCATATTTTCCAAACTCTCAATAAGTGTCTAAACTTCCTTCTTGTAAACTTACAACTTCTTTATTTGTTCTGAATTCTTAAAGATTTTATATATTCATTAATGTCTTATGTCTTATATATGTGTTAGTTCCTATCTTAAAAACCAGGTTATAACATCTCCCTGATTGTATCAGGAAAAAAATGACATACAATGGAAGAATCTCCGAAATCAGACACTACGACGCACCATTTTCCATAGAAGATGAAGATGATCACAACTCAAACAAAAACCGTTCAACAATGAATGTTGATCCAAGACAGTACGAGCACATCGTAAGTTTGATTATTTCTATTCCTTTTGGAAGTTAAGAATCAGTTGGAGTCTATTTAATTTTTTTAACCTTGACATAGGTTAGTATTACAAAACTCTTAATAAGTCTTGCCATAAATTAACGGATACTTTTCACAAATATTATGTTTCTAAATGCCATTTGGTTATTCTTTGTTCTTCTTTATAGTCCATTTTACTTAATATTACGTAAGTCAAAAGTGACGGCTGAGAAAGTTATGCGTTGATGAATCATACACAGTCCTTTATGTTAACTATTTCTTAATAAATTTAATTATTTCTTTATAAATTAATTGAGTATTATTGTTTACAAAAACCCAATTTTAGTTTGTGCTTTCATCATTAAATTATGTGTTTTTGTTTTTGTTGCTTAGATGGTGGATAATACTTTTACCCAAAATATTTGATGGACATGATTGGTTCTTATTGATGCAACTGATTTGGTTATGATTTATGCTAAAGGACGATTCAATGATGTTTTTAAACGTTGTCGCATCATGCTGGTTTCCTACTAAGCACAAAGAACCATGACATTTTGTATAATTACAAATAGACTACACCGATGCTACGAATATGAAACTAAAAGACGTACAATACAATGTATCACGAGAGGATTGATAAACTAACAGAAAATAGCTCATGTGTTGGTTAATTGTTGTTGCGCCGCATCGCACTAACTGATTTCATGGCGTACGACACGGATTAACTTCCTCACTATGGAATTCATTGACCATTGGATTTTGATTTAAAAAGTACTATGTTATTACTGATATCTTAAAACTATGTTGATGACTTCTATCTTACAACTCATTTTGGTTTTAAATTATTATGTTTGTGACCAATATATATTTCAATTCAGGTGTTTGTTGTTATTTGTTTGAGTTCTAAAAAAACGAATACCTCGATATAAATTGTCGTGCCGCCATAACAAGCCAACAAATAAACAAATAGCGCGTTGTAGTTTGTTGTGCCGCTGTAACGCGCGAACAGAAGACGAATAACACGCTATACACTGTCGCCGCCGCAACGCGCGGGCACACGGCTAGTCTATTACTATATATAATACATATTGCCCTAAAGGGCATTTTCGTCATGAAAAATGTTTAATCCTTAAGACGCGTACAAACATTTATGCAAAGTGTACAAGTGTTTCAAGCAAGAAAAGAAAACCCTCAATCTTTAATAACAACTTGCAGTTCAAAAAAGAGGGTTAGATAAGGAATTTAACATCAAAGTACGCCTGATAAGTCGCCCAGTTGCAGCTCTCCTCGAATTGATTCACAGCCGCCTTTGAAAACATCGCTTCTCCTTCCTCTCTCCCTTCAATTGGTCATCGATTATCAAGAGATATAATTACTCTTGGAAGATGGTACATCCTTTAACAACCCTAATTCACGCTCACGCTTCTCATTTGAATTTTGAATTCAGCTGAACCTCCATCTCTCTGCTCATCAAAGACGCCACCATGGATCGATCTCGATGATTTCCTCTCCGAACGTGATCCTTCCAAGTTTGCTATGGATGGCGACGCTGCTTCCGTTGGCGGCATCTGGTGAGTTATTTTTTTCGTTTTTTGTTGTTGGTGTATTCACTTATGACGGAATCGCTGTTAGGGGCAGGAATCAAGGTTATTCATGGTATGGCGTCGTGATTGGGAACTTCTGTATATGTTCAATTGCAGTCGGGCTGATAATAGAACGATGTACCTAATTCACAGCCGTAAATATCATCTGGTTTATTTTAAAGTTTTGTTTCACCTAATTCATAGTCGGGCTGCAAAAGCCTCCAGAGTGGAAAACCAAGGTGTGGTAGATGCTGCTATGATAGGGAGTTATCTACATCAATCAAAGTCTAATTCATGTGTTTTTTTATGTGTTTTTTTGTTTTTTTCCAGCTATACACCTGAATTGTGGGTTGGAAACACAGATGGCTTGACCTAAAACGCGCCAGAAATGACTACACTTCTAATGAAAATGAAGATGATTTGAACATTTCCTCATGTTGTCTTAGTATAGGTGCACCAATAAGATTTGTATCCTGGATGGGGGTGATCGAGAGGGAAATTCTAATGTTACTGCAAAGGTTTAGGTGAGGTTTTTAATCTTTTTTTGCAAACTCATCCTTATTTAAATTCTATTTTCAATAATAATAACATCCATCTAATTTGATGTTGAGGAGATGAACTGGTGCTTGTAATCACAAAGTCAAGACCCTTTTGGTATAGCTACATGGGTCACAGTCAAATACATGAGGTGGTTTTTTTGAATTTAATCATTTTCCTCTTTTGTTCCTAATATCTTTCGTTTCTTGAATCTAATTTGACTAAGAATCTTTTGTTAGTTCTATGTGTATTAAGTTATTACTTTTTATCTCATAATATAGTGGATTTGTGGTTACACTGCAGATTCAACATTATGGATGCTAATGTATAGTTAAAGTTCCACCTATATATAGCAAGAACCTTAGGTTTGGTAATGTAGAATCAGTTGACTTCATGATAATCTATACATTTTTTCCTTCTTTATTTTCTGTTGGAAGTTTAAACAGGATTCCAGAGTTGGATATATTGAGCTACAGTGAATTTGTTTATCCTTTACATCATCTCAATTTTATTATGAGATAGAAAGTGATTCAAGGAGTGATTAGTGTTTGTTTTGATCTATGCAAGTACCATGAATTTGTTTATCCTTTACATCATCTCAATTTTATTATGAGATAGAAAGTGATTCAAGGAGTAATTAGTGTTTGTTTTGATCTGTGCAAGTACCATGAACCTCTTTGTACTAATATTTCAGTTTGATTTTTTTCAAATAAGATGTATACATCTTTTAGTTGCAATGTATAGGATGTAAAGGACAGCCATGTGATGATTGGATTCAGCTCATTAGTTGCTTAGTTACATTAGGATTACATGTACACTTATATTCGATCAGTATTATTATCTAGAGTTTGATTTTTTTTAAATAGTTGGTGCTTGCCTTTAACAGCCTATAAACTGTTTGTGTTTTTTAATTGACTTCATTTATGTGTTTTTGATTGGCTTCGGTGTTTGTTTGGTTTTTTAAAGGTTTCTTCTGAATTCTCATGTTTGTTTCTTTTGTTACAGGTTAATAGTTCGCAGATGTTTGGTTGATGATATGTTTAGGTAATTTTATTGTATTTTGGATATATATTAAAGTATAAAACGGCTTGGGTCATAGTATTTACTATAATTCTATTCAGTTTCTTGGATAATATAGCTTTCCAAAAGTTTTAAAATCACTTTCAGGCTTTTGGGTGCTATGCTTATAGGGGTTTCTTTGATTGTTAAAGAGTTTATTGGTCTTTTGTGTAATCTTATTTACCTACATAATTTGCTTCGAGTGGAAACATATTGCTTAGGTTATATAAATAGAGTTGTAACTAAAAGTACTTATTCTAACAATTAGTCACATAAAAAAATAAAATTAGGTCCTCAGTGAAATTGTTTGATCTGCAGGTTTATTGATTATTGGATCATACTTTTAAGCTTTAGATTTTGTTGATTTGTATGACCTACTGATTGTTATTAGGCTTCTATGTCATATGTCTTTGGTTTAGGTCATTTTATATGGACATTACGTAGGAATTTGCTAAATCCACATTATGGTTATTGGCCCGGGGTTTGTTTTGTTCATCATAGTGAATTTATTTTTTTTTCCTTAAAATTGTTTATGAACTTCTTTTTATAATTGTTCATATAAGTCAGAGTGCCATTTAGAAGCAAAATAATTAAGAAATACTATCTTTGATGTCTTAATTATCTGCATTTTTATCATCTTCAGATTAATATTAAAATTCTATTTCCTGTTTGGTTTATCCAGGTTTTTTTGGTGCATTGGGTGCACGACTAATATAAAGGTTATTGTATAAGGTATTGTCTTTTCTATTCAGTCGAAGGTATACGTTGTGTGATGTTTTTATTTTTTTATGTTTAACTTTTTAGGAGAACATGTGAACATCGACTATGCATTAGTGTTCTGCCAACAAGGTTGTTTGCGGATCAATTTATGGCTGTAATGGTTTCCATTCTTAGTTTCTTTTTATATCATTTTTCAGAAGAGACCAACAGTTAGTTGTTACATCGAACACATCTTTAACCATAATACAATTAATAGCTTTGAACGCTCATAATATAATTAATTTTTTAAACACTGGCTTTGGGTACCTAAACTTGATGTAAAATATATATCTCATTGTTGTTAATATTTCAAATTTCAAAGTCTGACTTGCTGATGTATTAGGGTGCACTCCAGAAGTCCAGATACAATGGACTCAACAGTTAACACAACACCAACGCAGGTTTTAATTACCAGGTGCACTCTTTTGGCTATAAAGGAAATGAGTTGTGGTGTGGAGGTAAGAAATTCATTGACAACTGGCTATATTCTTTCTATACCCTTCAACTCTTTGGGAGTGTGCCAAGATTTTAGTGAAAACTATAACCACATATAATGTGGTTAATTAAATCATATTGACTTTTTCTTGACCTTTTAAACTTACTCCAAGTGCTACAAGATTAAAAGACAGATTACTGAATACCGATATGAACATGGACCATGTTTAATATAATAAGAATGAGCAGGAATGTCAAGCTTGAAAACTTAGTTTGAATTGAAAATCTAAACAGTTATTTCTCATATGGGATACCTTTTTTTTTTATTTTTTTCTTCATATAATAGATTAAATTTGATATTCATGTTTAAGAAAATCTCTAAATATGCAATTAGGTGCATGGGCTGCGAGAATTGAAGGTGTGTAATTGAAACATTTGTGAGGTAGCAATCACAAGAATCATAATCATACTGGGTTTGTGTGAGTTGAGTTGAGCTGATCTATTATTTCTCAAGTGTTGAAACTGAAAATGTCTCATTGTGCTATTACTTTCTAATGATCTCTTCAAATAGGACATTGGATGTGCAGTTTCAAGAAAGCCCGATTAATGCGTTACCGTGAATTTCTTGTAAGCTGCTTCTTTGCCTTTTCCTGTTTTTGAATGCTATCTACTCTTTGCATATCTATTGCTTTGTGTCAAAAGATGGTTGGTTTGTGTTAAAAAGATTGTTCCTTTTTAGATATACATGATTTCTGGTTGCACCTGTGCATGCATATTAGTATAAATTATTATTAATATTAATTTTTTAAAACTGAAACTTATTTAAACTGAAACTTTATTATTTTGCAGTTTTTTCCCATGGATTTTGCAATAGCTAATTGCTAAAAATCAACTGTTACTTAGGGGGGTCTATTGTTGTCTCAGGAATCAAGTGGCTTGAGCACCGGAGCACGGTATCCACCATGAATCTTTGAAACTGGTCTTTTTTACATGGGTCAAAACCTGTTGGGTTGAGTTATCATCTTTCATGCACTTACTTATAATTTTTCTGTTGTACTTCATTTTTATTCACAGCTTGAGAACACATGTTATAAACAGGCTTATTTGAATATATTGTGAACATATTTTTATTCACAGTTTCCATTCGGTTCTGATTTGATTATATTTTTTTTATTACTTTGTAGGTCTAAGGTTGCTGCTTCTTTGAATATATTGTGTTCATCATCTTAAATTGCTTTCAGACTGAGGTCATGGGATATGTTACAGGAGCGTGGTTTTCTGAACATCAGATGGTAACCTTGCCTTCCTAATTTTAGTGATAGGATTGTGGTCTTTTAATGTTTGTTGCAGCCTGTCAAAAAATATTTTCTTGCCGTTGTGATGCATTATGATCAAATAAGAAAGGTAACCTTATCGTATTGTTTACTAGAATCGGTTTCATCTAATGCTGTACGGATATGGGGAGGTGAACCTTTTTCACACATTATGGTTTGGAGATATTGTGTCAAGATTGTGTTAATTTTTTGTTTGATATGCAGGCTGCCCAGAGACTAGAAGAGAGCAGCAGTGTCATTTAAAATATAAATTCTAAAACTGCTATGGCTCAAGATTTCATACAGGTATTTGTCTGTCCTTTTTTAATTAGATGTACTCGCCAGGTCCAATGTAGTAGCTTCAAGTATAAATTCTAATACTGATTTAGAAGCAACACTCAAGTTATGGACAATATAATTTCCTCAATTAATATAAATATAAAACATTACATGTTGCAGGTACGGTGACATCCAAAAGTTGTAAAGTGTTATGCTTCCACGAGGTTTATAGCTTTTAGACGATTTCTGAGTCGAATCGCATGTATAAAGTCATATGTAAATGAGTTGTTGTTAGACCTGGTTTCATTTATATAGGACGGGAAAAATGCAAGAATAACTTCATTTGTTTTCTGATATAGTAATCATTTTTTTAGCTATTTTGGTTATGATTTGATTTGCATACATGGATTTGGGTTTCGAATGATTTTAGTTTCTGATTTTAGATTTTGGATTCTGGTTGATATTGGTTCTATGTTGGTTATTAAGTCAATCTGGTTTTACTCAACATAGATTTGTGGAAGATGAATTGATGTGAAGATGAGGGTATTTGGTAATGTTTAAACATTCCAATCGATTATTTTGAATTACATCACATGTAGCAAGGGTTGTTGAATTCCGTCAACCAAAGAAGCTTGATGGAATTCATTGCAATTTCTATAGATTCAACAAACCAAACGGGGCCTAAATAATCATATAATAGAAATCAAATTATACTTATTACAATTTTACTAGGGTACTTTCACCTTTATAAAAACAAAATTCACTAACAAATTATAAATAACTACAACCTTAATTGTGATTTTAATAAGTTTGTTAAACCAACACATCAACAGGTTAATATTCAATATGAGTACACATACTAAATTACAAGCATATACTAGGTTTTAAAACTATCTTTTACATTTAAATTTAAAGTTGTTATTGACGAAAGCACGAA